>JAUPMG010150171.1:0-11040 GCA_031762675.1 Pachysandra terminalis
TGTTGATTAGACACGTTGTAAGTGCATTATCAGCTTAAATTGAACCGTCACTGCGCCTATACATGTGTAGCCTACTTTGCATTAAATGCAATGATGATGTGTCACTTGGGTATTAGTCTATCGTATGCAACGCTTGCTAAACCGAGGTGACATCGTTCCAGATTCTTAGGCAGCTAATCATTTCAAATTTAAATTTATAAATAGGAGAGAACCTTTTAAAGATCAACTTACCTTGATCAAATTTCCTTCTTTTATCCTTTGCTCTCTCCTTTACTTCTTTTTTGAATACCTTGGGTGCTTTTGCTTCATACTTTCTTTATCCGAAATGGCTCCTAAAAGCAAATCTAGCAAGAAGCAGAAGAAAATGGCATTGTCGTCTGAAGAATCCTCAATTCCATGCATTGAACTAGGAGATGAGTTGTTTTGGGATCCTTCTAATAAATGAATTCCCAATATTATAGATAATGGAAATCTGTTGAGCCCATATCCGGATCAGGAAGCAATCAAGGAGAATTTAGGTCGTTTTGGACTTATAACCTATTTCCGAGCTTCTCGGCATGATTTTTCCCTTTCTGTTATTTGTTTCAAATCACATTTTGGTATTCCACTAGGCTGGGGTTCCTGGTGTAGAAGTATTCTTTCAACTCCAGTATATGAAGTTAGATTGAAGAATGCGGGCATTTACAATGCTATTCGAGCCTCGCTTTCTTTGATATCTCGTGATTATGAAGGGCTCAAGTCTTTTATCCACCGTTGAAATTCGCAAACACATACTTTTGTGACGACTTTTGGAGAAATTACTCCTACATTGGAAGATGTTCGAGTTTTGTATAGTTTGCCTATTATGGGCGAAATTCATCCTGGCGGTGTATCATTATCCCGGGAAGAACTTGCTACTGAGAAAGCTATAGTTTGCCTATTTGAAGAAAACTTCTAGTTCGTCATCTAATGGCAAAAGTTCTCGTCAGAATGTAGCGGGTTGGATTCGCTATTTCTGGAGAGAAGAATATGTGAAAGGTAAGTCAAACATCCTTTCGATTGTCAATGGAGCTGTTAGGTATAACCCTGTTTATTTCAAGGCTTTTCTCTCCCTTTGGTTATCCCATTTTGTTCTTCCTAGCTTTCCTCCGGATAAAGTTCATAAGAAGGTTTTCCTTTAGCCATAAAGTTAGCTCAAGGATTCGAAATTCCTTTAGCTTCTCTCTTTTTAGGCAATTTGTACGAGAATTTCAACCTTTTGGTTGTTGATCAAGCTAGATCTAGAGGCTCTAGAGTCATCGAATCTGTCATCAACACTGCTTTTCTCCAAATTTTTCTTTGGGAAAGATATCTAAAATATGCTCCTGTTGGGGTGTTCCCAAGTTCATCCATTCGAGAAACTGGTGTTTCTCATCCTGGTGATTCTCATTCTCGTTCTGTTTTCTGAGCTGATTATCATCCTGTTGGTGATGTTGATCTTATCAATGTCTTAGATAAGGAGTCTGAGTTTGAATGCAGACCTTATCTTCGAAAAATAATCCGGGCTGATCATTCTGTTCTAACAGACACAAATGATATAACTCTTCCAATTGTAGATTTTCATCTTCATTCAAAATTCTTGAAGGTGTATTTAGTGACCATACATTATGGTCATGTTCTTGGTATGGTTGAGGGTAACTTTGCCAGCGCCTTCCATTATAACCCCCATGGAGTGTTAAGGCAATTCGGGCTAGATCAAGTCGTGCCCAAAGTAAATCCTTCTGTTGTTCCTCCTCCTCGAGATGCAGGCCAAAGGTTTGTCCTCTCAGAAGCTGCAAATTTCCATTAGGCATTTAAAAGGGGTTTTCTTGCTTCGGTTTCAAGAAAGGGAGCATCCTCAAGACTTTGGGCGAATTTCTGACAAATCCTGCTTGCTGATTTTGACAAATATTCGAAGAGTGATGCTGTACTTACAGACCAAACCATAACTTCTCGAGATCAAAGGCTTAAGTCTTTTTCAAAAAAAAAAATACTTCAAGTACTCCTTCGAAAGGCTTCTCCATCCCTTCTCCCTACACGTATTATCCTAATTCTTTAATCAGAGAATTTGCTTCGTGTTTTGTTTCTCCTGGAGAGGCTTCTCGAAAAGGAGAAGGAGTGGAAGATCAAGCTACTTGAGCTGAAATTGTGACTCGTTCTTCTAAAGGAAAGCAATCTAAGGAGAAGAAATTAAAGGGTAAAGACAAAACCCTGATTCTCCTACTGCTCCTTCGAAAACTGCAAAGAGTCCAAATTCTAAAACTTCAAGTGATCAGGCCTTGAAGCAAAAAACTTCTCTTCCTTCTGATGATCTTCCCAAAAAGAAAGTTCAATGGGTAAGCGTAAAATTTCAAATTCTGTCTTTGAATTTTACTAACATTGCTAGAATATGAAGAATATATGTTTTGATTATCAGGATGATAAAATCAGAAGGCAGGATTCAGTTCCTCTTGCTGTCGAAAGGTCTAATGAAGAAAGCATTACTGTTCCTCCTGCAAGTTCTTCAACAGGTACAATATTCTATTTAAGGTCTATCTCGAGTAGATCCTCAAAATATTTTGTTTTCAGAAATTTATACCTTTTGCCATGTATCCTCTTGTAGATAAGCAAAAGAGAGTGGTACGAGAATTGCCGAGGCCAAAACCCTTGCTTTCCGTAGCTGAACTAGCCGATCATGCCAAGGCTCGAAAGCTTTTATCCTTGGTAATTACTATTAGCTCTTCGAATTTCTACTCGTTCTTTCCTCTTTTAACTTATTCTAAAAGAAGATTTTTTTGTAGCAACTTGCGCAAGATTTTCAAACTCTTTCAAGTAAAGAAGTAAATGCTATCTGTACTCCTGAATACTTGAAACGAAAGAAAAAGGCTGTTGAAAATGTTGTAGCAGCTTTGAGATCTCGTAAAAGGTTAGCTTCTGCAAAGCTACCTATTGTCGAAAACATGTCTCTTGAGGCCTTGATAATGGAAGTCGGGATTTATAGGGCTCAAGAAGAAACAACTAAGCAGGCCCAACCAAAAGAATTGTCAACAATTTTGGAAGAAACTTCGATTCAAGTTTCGGATTCTTAAGGCAAAGGAAAGAAACCAATAGAAGATGAAGAATCAGAAGAAGAAGAATCAGAAGAGGAAAAATCAGAAGAAGAGGATGAAGAAGAGGGAAGTGAAGAAGAAGAAGAAGAGTAGAAGATAAAGTAGTGGGTGAGGAGGTCACTCATGATGAGGATCAATTTTTACAATCCAATTCGAGTACTCTCATATCTTCTGCTTCTTCAACATCCTTACTTCTTTCGGCTTTCATGGAAACGTCAATCATTTCTACTTCTTCTCCAATATTTTCAAGAATAATTCTGAAATAGTTTCTTCTTTCGAGACTTCCAATGTAAATGTCTCCCCATTTATCCTTTCAAGTGTTATGGATATTACTGTATCTTCCTCAATTGGAAGTTTGACAGTTACTACTTCGAATATTAGCACTTCACCTATGGATCTTTCTAATATTATTGACTTAGATGCTGAGACTCCAGATATCGATCATTCAAACATTTTTGTTTCGAGTGTTGTTGGTTCGAAAGTCTTTTCTTTAGAAGTCTCAAATGCTAAGACAATTGCTATGACTTCACATGTTGCAGAGTTAAAGGTTGATCTTGCACATGTTGAGATTACTTCAAGAATCTCCTTTTCTTCATCCACAAAAGTGATTTCTTCAACCGGTGAGTTATAATTCCTTCCATAATATACTAATTCTTTATTATGAGGAATTTCTGATATTTTGATTTCTTATCTTTTAGCTGCTGAACTAATTACAGCAGAACTTCCAGTGATTACCTGTTCGGGAATATCTGCTACCCTTGTTCGGAAGGCTATATCTATCGTTTCAACTGTAGTTACTTCTGAAATAATGTCAAGTGCTGGTGCTTCTTCTTCTTCTACTTCGGCAAGCCTTAATCTTCGAAAGAGAAAGAGATCCGAACTTTCTTCTACTCGGCTTGTTTTGTATGAAGGAATATACATGATATTCATCAATATGTCGAAGTGGATGGATGCTATTTTCGAAGCATACGGCGATATATCAGACATAATTCAAGTTCCTTTTTCCTATATGAGGAGTGCGGGATATCAAGAACTATGTTCTCTTCTTGACAGAATGTCTAAGAAGAATTTTGCCTCACTATCTACAAAAGACGTTAAGAGTTGGAAACCCTCCTTTTCGAATATCGAGAGTCTTAGTCAGAATATTGAGTGGTTGAAAGATCATTTCTCTATTCTATAAAAATCTCTTGCTTGTTTTCAGGAAAGAGCAATTCTCGAAGTTCTAAAGACTCAAACACTTGATCAACTCACCAATAGTTCTCAGGAGTTAGAGATGAAAAAGGAAGAAGCTGAGCGTCTCATAAAATCTCTTGAAGAAAAAGAGAAAGAAATTGAAGGACCCGAGCAATACATTCAATTATTGAAATCCGAGACGGAAATGTGATCGAAATTTTTTTTAGAAGTTTCAGATGTAATTGTCTCATTCCATATTCTACCAAAAGAAATGTATTCTCGAGATTGATATAAATGAAAATTTTCTTTTGACATAAGATTCTCATTCAAAAACTATAATGGTTTAGCCACTTTCCATTGACTAACTCTTCTTGTGCATTCTTTTCAAGTAAAACAACTTTGTAATAACCTGAAAGATATGCCTCAATAATTTCAAAGGGTCCATCCCACCTTTGTGCAAATTTTGGCTTGATAGTGTTGCTCCTTTCATAGAATGAGGCTCGAAACACTAGTTCGCCAACTTAAAAATCTCTGCGAGATACTTTCTTCTGATAGTGCCTTGAGATCACTTTATGATATTATAGGTTATTTTCTAAGGCTTGTTATCTTCTTTCACCTAAGTCATTTATCTGTTGTATTCGAATTGCAACTAGATCATGAGTATTCCAATCCATTTCAGCAGCTTGAAGTATTCGAGTTGATGATATTTGCATTTCAACAGGTAAAATTGCTTCCATTCCGTATACTAGCGAAAAAGGAGTTGCTTTTGTAGCTCGATGCTTGGATACTCTGTATGCCCATAATACATTGAATAAATGCTCATGCCACTGAGTAGGATGATCATATGTTAACTTACTTAACAGTCTGATCAACGTCTTGTTTGTAGCCTCTGCTTGAACATTGCCTTGGGGATAATACCGAGTAGACTTGTTGTGTATAATGTTATACCTTGCAGGTATCTCTCGAATTGGGTGATTTAAGAATGAAGACCCATTATCAAAGATAATTCTTCGAGGCACTCCTCCTTAAGCGACAACATTTTCCTTGATAAATTGGGTTACAGCAACTCCTGATGCTCTCTTCAAAGCAATAGCTTCTACCCATTTGGTGAAATATTCAGTAACCACCAAGATCCAAGTATGTCCCCTTCTGCTATGAGGATTGATTGGGCCAATCAGATCCAGCCCCCAAGTATGGAATGGATATGGAGTGATCATAGATTGCATGCTTCGAGGATGCTGCCTTAGGATATTTCCTTGTATTTGACATCTCGAGCATTTCTTAGCATACTCGAACGCATTCTCTTTCATAGTAGGCCAATAGTATCCCATGTCACGAAGTTGTTCATACAATTTCCTTTTTCCCTTGATGAGCTCTACATTCTCTTCAATGTACTTCTCGAACTACAACAGTTGCTTCTTGAAGATCAAGACATCTAAGTAAATTATCGTTTGTGCTTACTCGAAATCGATGACCTTCTTGAAAACGAAAACGCACCGCTCTCCTTTGAATTCTATGAGCTTCATGTGCATTATTAGGTAGAAAACCTTCCCTTGAGAATTGTACAAAGGGTCTTCTCCTATCTTCCTCTTTTGCAAAAATAGGGCATGCCTCCATGATATCAAGAATGCTTTGACAACCAATGCAGCTTTGTTGTAGTTTCGAGGAATCCAAAGACATAGTTGGCCAATATACTCTGAATCTTTTCAATCTTCTGTATAAAGGGATTGAATTTGAATTCCCACAAGTCTTCTCATGTATGTCACTAAGAATTTGTTGTGCTTCTTCATTCCCAATACAAAGAAGTAATACTCCATTCAAAGCTTTGAAATATAGAATATGACCAAGTTCAACAAAGTTTGCCAATTTTCGAATAAGAATTTCGAATATGGAAGTCGAATGTTGAAGTTGATGTAGTATGGCATGCCTCCAATCAGTTGAAGGGATATCTTCTTTCTCAATTTCAGGATCCAAAGTTGCTGGCAAGGTCTTTCGGATGACTTCAATTTGTTGAGAATCTTCATTCAAACTCAATCTGCTTCTAAGATTGGCTAAAATATCTGCTTGATGATTTTTGTCCCTTGGGATATGAGTTAGAATGCATTCCATAAATTTTCTCATTAATGCTCAAATTGTTGTTCTATAAGGCACCATTTCATGTTCCTTTACAACAAAGTCTTCATTAATTTGAGAGATAATAGCTTTCGAGTCTCCAAAGATCCGTAATCTTTGCATCATCATCTATTTGGCCATGATCAATCCACTAAGTAGAGCTTCATATTCTGCTATATTATTGAAGCATACGAAATCCAACATGAAGGAGTAATATAAGTGTTGCCCATCACTCGAAGTAAACTCTATTCCAGCTCCTCCTCCATTCGAATTTGATGATCCATCAAATTTCATTTGCCATTCTTGATCTTCTACAGAATTAATCTCGAATTCAGGAAATTCCTCGTCTTCTTGAACTTTCGAAAAGGTAGCAAGCAAATCAGTTACTGCTTGTCTTTTAATCTCCTTGGAATTTTCGCAAGTGATATCAAATTCTGACAATTGCAGTAACCATTTGGTATACCTCCCAAATAATATAGGTTGTGACAATAAATACTTGATAGGATTCGAACGAGTGGTCAAAATAGTTGAACATGCTAATAAATAATGTCTCAGCTTTCAAGTCACGTGATAGAGAGCCAAGCAAAACTTGTCCACCTGAGAATACTTCACTTCTGCCCCACACAAAAGTCTGCTGATGTAATTCACATACTTCTCAATTCCTTGATAATCTTCTTGAGCTAACAACCCTCCAATAGTATCATCCGAGATAGCCAAATACATTCGAAGTGGCTTTCCTGAGATTGGTGCAACCATGGTATAAGGATGCTTCAAAAGATTCTTGATGTTCTCAAAAGCTTGCTGACATTCTGATGTCCATATAAATTCTTCTCATTTTCGAAGTAGCACTAGGAAATGAGAAACGTACGCTGAAAGGCCTAGGACAAATCTTCGAACGTAAGAAACTCTCCCTAAAAAAGACTTCAACTGCTTTTGATTCGTGGGAGGAGTCATTTCGAGAATTGCCTTTGATTTGATGGGATCCAAATCAATTATTTGTCTGTGAACAACAAAACCAAGGAATTTACTAGCAGTCACCCCAAAAGCACATTTAGCAGGATTCATTCAATACTTGTAAATTCTACATCGTTCGAAAACCCTCTGCAATATTTCGAGATGTTGAGAGCGCTCCCTAGATTTTATCACAATATCATCCACGTAATCCTCTACCTCTTTATGCATTATATCATGAAAGATAGTAGTCATCGCTCGTTGATAAGTTGTTCCAGCATTCTTCAATCCAAATGGCATAACTGTATAATGAAAGTTACCCAAGAGAGTTCGAAATGCTATGTGTTGAGCATCGACATGGTGCATTTTGATTTGGTTATAGCCACTATAACCATCCATAAAGGAAAACATTTCATGCCCTGCTGTAGCATCAATTAGAAGATCCATGTTTGGCAATGGAAATTCATCCTTGGGACTTGCTTTATTGAGATCTCGAAAGTCAACACAACATCTGATCTGTCAATTCTTCTTTTTCACAGGCACAACATTCACAAATCAAGTTGGATGTTGTATTGGTTTGATAAAACCAGCTTTCAGAAGATTCTCGATTTCAGCTTTGATTTGTAGTTCAATTTTGGGCTTGAAAGTTCGGGATGATTGCTTGACGAGTTTAATATCAGAAGATAAATGCAATCTATGCGTGACTAATTGAGGATCTAGTCCACACATGTCATCGTAGCACCAAGAAAATATGTCTTTATTAACTTTCAACAGAGTTACAAGATTATCCTTCTCCTCAGAAGATAGGTTAGCGTTAATAAAAGTGGTCTTCTTCTCTTCCCCTGGTTCTGAGAGATTAACTTCTTCCAGGGTTTCGAGAATAGACTTCTTCACATTGTCTTCTAACTGCTCTGGTGCTGCTTGTATCTCATGTTGTACTTCGAAAATTTCAGCAATGGACGGGATATCATCACTGTCCTCGTCGCTTGGAATTTCAACATGATATGCTTCAGACTCAGGTTCCTTAATTGTTATTCTTTTCGAAACAGCTTTTGAAAGAGGATTTTCATTCTCCTGTTGATCTGATTCAAACCATAAACGATATATGATCCGCCCTTCTGGTGTGACAATTCGAGTGCAACGAGCTTTCGGCTGGTTGTTCGACAGTCGTTTCAGATACAGCCTGCCTCTTCTTCAGTTCTTTCCTTTCTTTTTCTTGCTCTTTCTTCTTTTCTTCTTTGACCTTCCTTTTTGAAGGTCCAAACTCAAATACAGGCATATCAGGATTAGCCTGGAGTGCTGGCCAGGTTGGAAGAGATATCCCTCAAAGGAAAGAAACTTGACATTCGCCAGCTGATGCAAGTTCATCATACTTGGCAGCGTTCGCTAAATGAACCTCGAGCTTATCGAATGGACAAGGATCAGCAACAAGTCGAATCATCTTGCCGTTTCGAATTCCTTTGCAGCATTGATGATAAGTCGAGGGAACAATCTTACATCTATGGATCCAAGGTCTTCCCAGCAAAATATGATATGTCGGCTCACTGTCCAACACATGAAAAAAAGTTGGATATTTATACGGTCCAACTTGTAGTTCGAGGGTCACATGACCCAGGGCATACTGACTTAGAGTATCAAAGCCAAAAATATTCATTGCCTGAGGGATCACCCTCTCGGATGAAACTCCAATAGCCTTCAGAATGCCTATCGGAATAATATTCAAAGAGGATCCTGTGTCTACTAGAGATCTTCAAATATCCACACCCTGTAGAGCAGAGTTCAAGTATAAAGCTCTCATGGTTTTCATATGAAACCATCATGTCTTCTGGTCCGAAAGTTATCAGACCTTCTTCTGAAACAGCAACGGCACATTCCTCCTTTACTTTTGGCAATGATAACCTCTAAGCATATGCTCGAATGGCTATCTGTTCAGACTTCAAAAGCCTATTTCCTTCATACTTTCCTCGAGTCTCTGATACTTTAACAAATCTATCCTTTGAGGATAGACAATGTCTCGAGTTACTTCAAAGACAATGACAATGACATTGACAGCAGCTCTCTTGTCCTTGTGATTAGGCAAAGGATCAGTGTGCACCTTCTCAGATTATAGCTCAATCTCGCCAAACTTTACTCGAAGATAGTAAAGTCTCCTCATAGAATAGCAATCATAGGTGCTATGGCCTACAGTTTGATGAAACTTACAGTATTTCGGATTAATCCGATCTGTTGCTGATGGCACCTTCTTCAAAGTAGGAAGTTTGACATGGTCATCCTTTATCCAATTGTCAAACAGTATGTTGAACTGAGCAGGCGTGCAATCTGGCTCAGGCGGGGGATCTCGAGAATTCTTATTCTCATTCTTCTTAGTTTTCTTGGAAGGACTATCCTCAATCAGGATAGTTTCATTTCTTTTCCTCTCATTCTTTTTGGAAACACTGGGCATTGAGACACTAAGCTTTCGAGCTGCATCATAAAGCTTAGTGAAACTTTTGATTCCCAAATTCTCCAAGTGAATTCTGTATTCCGAAAGAATTCCAATAATACAGTACTCGACCGATTGATCCTCAGCTACTGTTTCGGTACAGGACATCACCAAGTCTCAAAATCGTTTGGCATAGTCAACAGGCCCTCAGAATATCCTTGATGTTCTCTGCTCAAATCAATGATAGTATATACCTGTTCAGTGATGTAAAAATTTTTGTGAAAAAGAGCTGCCATATCTTCCAAAGTATTTACAGAATCTGGTTTGAGGTTATTTTACCAGGTATAAGCCTTATTTGTTAGAGACTTCGAGAATTTTCTCAATCTGAGGTCATTATTCGATGCATGAGCTCCTAAGGCTTCAATAAAACGGCATATGTGCTCCTTGACATTCCTGTTTGGCCAATGAATTTAGGGAATTTAGGACTCACATATTCCTTGGGATGGGGTTTGCTTAAAAGCGAGAGGGGGTATGGTGGGCAATAGTCATTGTTGACTCATTCAGGATGTCGAGTTTGTGACTTCTTCAGCAAAGATTCTACTTCCTTAAGAGTAGCAAAATGAGGAGTAGATGGTAATTCTGGTAAGACGGATGGTGTGGCAATTGCCGGTGACATGGATAATGGGGAGATGGCTGGTGGTAGGATACTAGGGCAATTTTCGAAAGTAGGTCTGAGGGATTCCTCTCTCGAAATACTGGTGGTAACAACTGGCAGAAACGTTGGCAATGATGGTGGTGGTATAGAGTTTGTTTGAGGTACTGATCGAGCGGCGACTGCAGCTTGATGAGCCAACAATGCCATCATTTCCTGATGCATAGCTGCCATCTTTTCTAGCATCATCACAATTCTATCTTCATATGACAGTGATGCATTTGAAGTATAAGGTTCTACTGATGCAACAGTAATTCCAGTTGAGGGATCAACTGTGTTAGCGGTAGGATCCACAAGAAGATCCTGAGTCTCAGTAGTATTGACGATAGGAAGTTCTGGAGTCATTTGAGTGATTTCAAGCTGATCTCAAATACAAAAATAAGGGAAACAATTCAAGCTCCCCAGTGAAGTCGCTAAAAATGGTGATGCACAAACCGGTAAATAGTCAATTTGACAAAAGGATGTCAATTCCCCTAAATGGTTTGAGCAACAAAGAGATTCGAATACTTGCTTACACTAGCCTAAATCAAGAGATGACCGTTCCAATATAAGGTTTCCTTGTGAGATGTAATAAGATGGGTAAA
>JAUPMG010150181.1:0-24701 GCA_031762675.1 Pachysandra terminalis
TTCTATAAATCCTCCTAATCATGCAATCATTCAACAGTGAATTAAACAACCTAAAAATTCATGAAATTAAACCATAATAAAAGTGTTAGAGTTTACATCAAAACTCCGCAAAGGAATTTAGCCTCTCGTGGTTGTCTGACCTTCAACAAGATTGTAGAAGATCATTCCCACGATCTGCATCCACCCCAGCACGCACGGAACACAAGAAATCACGAAGAACGACGAAAAACAATGAAGAGCAATGAAGAACACGAAGAACACGCGAAATCCAGCTCTAATTCAAACTCTAATTTGTTCATAAAGCCTAAACGTCTCAAAAATAACCTTATATTACATAATTCATAGTCTAAAAGTTATCTAGAAGAATTCGGAAGCGAATCTCATTCGGACTAAAACTCTTTCTTGTTCACAGAACTGTTACTGCATACCAGTCGCTCGATCGCAGCTCGTATCCGCTCGATCGCAAATTTGCGATCAATCCAATTTCGATCGATCGACTGTGTATCTTCTACTGGGCTTTCTGAGCTGATCCAGACTTTATGCTTAGGCTTCCTTTTGGGTTTCCACCATGGCTTTCCTCCATGAACTTCAAAGTATACTTAAGCCTTGATTTAGGCTTTGTTCAGCAGCTCCCATGAGCCTTGACGCTTAATTCATTTTGAAGCTTTAATGAGCTAGTTAAGCCCATTTTCTCCTCATCATCCTTGGACATGCAAAACAAAAAATATGCATTAGTTCATTCTCATTATAATAATTCCAAGACTAACAAATAGCAATAATAGGTCGAAAAGGATAAGTGTTACACACTTAACAGTTAGCAATAATCCCTCTCACTCCTCTCATCTCATTGGGTAAGACATTAGAAGGATTCTATTAATAGAATTGGGCATGGGATTCACTACTAGAAACCCTAGTTTTTGCTGCAGAGAAGAAAAGAAGAGGGAAAAGGAGAAAGGAAGAAGAAGGAAAGAAGAGAGGTTTGTCAGAAAGATTTGAACAAAAAGAGGTTGGTGAACATTGTTCCAAGATTCACTTAGGATTGCATGATTAAGATTGATTTATGATCTGTTAGAATGAGATCTATAATGTATATGAATGATATGTGGTTGTCAGTTTTGTTTCATAAAAATATGGATCAGTGAATGTGATTAAATGAAAGCATGTTTGGATCCATTGCAAAATGACATAATCCTTGTTAATATCATACCCTTGATTGTTAGGAGTTCAACGCTTCAAGTTTGAAGTGATTCCGATGTGTATTCAGAAAGTTACAACCAAAACAAGTTCCAGGCGCCGGATCTGGGAAGTGTTGTTTACCAGTATCCGGTCGACTAGGTGAGTTGTCAGGTCGACAAGCGGTCACGGATTTGATATTTTTCATAGTTTTAGATCAAAGGGAATGTCCCTCCGGTCGACTGGATGGTTTGGGCGGTCAACCGGACAGCGATAAGAGAGTTCCCGTCGATCCAGACTGTTTTTTTTACGGTGTGAGATTTCTACATTACAAAAATGCATATAATATTATCTATGGCTTGAGATCTTATGATCTTTCTAATGATGTTATAATCCTTGATTTCGTCAATTATAAGTCATGTTTGTATTCTTGGAAGGTGAATAACATGTAGGTATTGAAGTTAGTGGAGTAAGTAACATCTCTGCATGGTTCTCTTAGAACATCGTGTTGATCTCCTGATTTGAATAAATATAGTATATCTCATGTGTGGATATAAGAAGCATGATCTATTTGTTTAATTTATGTTAATCTATGATTCATTGTGTTGGTTTTATTCGAATGGGATTGAATGGCATTTATAATTCAACATGTTTTCGTATTGATTTGTGGTTGATCGGATGGTAGGATTGTTAGATTAATTAAGAGGACAGCGGAACTCTGTTATGCTTATCCTATAGTGTCCGGTCGACCGGATAGGTTAGCCGGTCAACTGAGTCATTATAGAGAGTCCATAACAACGAATTTATTTTCAGTGGCCTGGTCGACCGAATAGCTGTCCGGTCGACCGGGCAGCGCCGAACAGAGGTATCTGGTCGATTGAGTAGTTTGTCCAGTCAACCGGGAAGCACCAGATAGAGGTTTGAACTGAGTTTCTTTGGCGTGTTCGATTTTCGATGATTAGTGTTATGAACTTATGATTTATTACGTATTTGTGTTTGTGGAAAGGATACTTGTGATGGCTTTCGGCAGATTATTCATGTGTATGGGCGCATGGGTAGCTTCTGAAGAAAGTTATCACTGGAAATCCTACGAATATGTAGAAAGGGTACCTGTTATGGCATTCGGCGGATTTTTCGTGTGTATGGGCATACGGGTAGCTTCCAAAAGATGTTATCACTAGAATCCTACGATGTACGGATACAGTAGAGGAGGAATTACACACGTGTTTGCTAGGATTCCTATGAAGAGTTACTTAAAGTGTTGTTCTGTACCCATTGGGTTAAAATCCCAATAAAATCCAGAATATTGGGTTAAAGTCCAAAACAACTCAAAGAGTTACTTGGGTTAGAGTCCCAACAAAACTCAAAGAGTTACTGGTGCATTAGGTTGTACCCTTGGATTACAATCCCCATAATATTCAGAATTGTAGCTTCGGACAATGAGTTATAGAAAGGGGTTGAGGTGAACACGCCAAACGAAGTAAGGGGTATCCGGCTACTCCTGGTGACCTATGTCCCAAATTAGAAATACGAATGAGAGAAAAGTGCAGGCGTACGTAGTGAGAAACATCAGCTTAGTTATATCCCTACATAATCCATTTGTGTGTCAATGATTGAGCATTTCATTGTAGTTCATTGAATTATGCATCATCATAGCACTTGCATTACAATCATACTTTCCGTTGAGTTATAATTCTCTATAACGGTACATTGGATTATAGCTATATCTGTTTTGGACTAACGAATTTATGAAGATTGGTGGTATATGGTTGGTTAAGGCATTTCGGTAGTTTATCATGGCATACTACAACTCAAAATATCATGTTTATTTATGTCTCTCATTATTGTAAATTCTTATTTTTATCATATGAGTGTATGATTGGTATTTACTACAACCTGATGGGGATCTTAGAAGCAAAGTATATGTTTGCCTTCTGAGCCTACCAAGCACACGCAACGTTTCATGGAATGTAATAGGAACATTTGTGTTGTTTTATTATGGATTATTTGGAATGTAATAGGATTTTCGATGTTTAGGTTTGAAATTTATTACCTTCGACTCTTCTGACGCCATTGGTTTTACTTAGTTTTCGCACTCTGATGAATTAATAAAGGTAGTCCTTATTACTTTTCTTAGTTGTGGCAATGTTAGGGTGATCCGCGTTCCCTGGTGAGAACTCGAAGGTCTCACCTCGAGATCTGTGCCGCCCGCAAATGGATTTGTGCCACGGGATCCGAGGCATGAAAGATTGGTATATCAGAGCACCAGGTTTAGAAAGCACTAGGTTTCATGGCTCGAGGTTTAGTGATGCTAGGGAGAAGAGGAGATAGATATGAACATTAGAATCCACATGAATGTAATTGTGTGTTGTATGCCTAACATGACTTGTGTGATTGCTTATGAGGATTGCAGTGGGTACTTTATGTATGACGTACTTAGAAACTTTTGGTGGATTGTAGATGGCTGATGGACCAAAGAAGGTAGTTGGTGAGAATTCATCTGATGATGGAAGAGTGGATACCCTGATGACAGGCTTATTTAAAATTTTGGGAGACTTGAAGGAACTGATTCAAAGGGAGCAATAGAGGAGGCAGAACACTCATGGAGTTGTCAACGAGAGATTTAGTGATAGAGACAAGGATAAGACTTCTAGGCCAAGAGAACAGGATAGAGAGAGTGGTTTTGGGAAGAGGCATAAGGGTTCAGAGGAATGGTTCGGGTTGGCACTGAGGTTCATGTTGGGGCACCACCTCAACCACAGCCACAACCACCGCCTAAGTGTTTTAACTGCAGAAGGGTGGGACACTTCCGAAGGTTTTGTCCTCATCCGTTGAGGCAAGATGGAGAGCGTGTAGTTGTAGAAGCGATTCAACCACCTCAGCAAGGTTCGGTCAATGAAGAGATTCAAGAGACGGAAGAGTTAGAGGACAAGATAACCAATGCAAACACTTAAGGTGCACAAATCACACACACATTGTTTGACTAAATATATTTTCCATTGCATGAAAGTATATGAACTAGTTTCTTAATGGTGCACGCAGCACATACTTGATAATTTGAGTGTTGTGATATTGTTATGCTTTACTAATTTGTTGGGTGACTTTTACAATCATTGATTGAGAGCGTGAATTTTGATGATGTCTTATATTGTTAGAATGCTAGTATGATATATGCATGACTAGATGTTTTTCTTCAAGAGTGTTAATTTGTGAATCTTACAACCCCGTACAGGAAATCCTTAACTTGCTTTTGCTATCCAAAAATACTTACATTATATATAGATCTATTGTGAAGTTTGGTTTGTAAATTTGACTAGAGATGAGATTAAATTTGGTATGTTTTATAAGTAATGATAATAATTCAACAAGCTAGTATGACTATGATATGTAGTAAACTCATACACTAGTCATGAGGTGCATATAGTGTTTAGTACTTGGATTATTGTGTATTGATAGTAAGAAGTTTTTCAATTTAACATCTTGAATTTTATATGATGATAGTGGGATGACCTTACCTTATTAATAAATTATGAAATGCAATTCTATTGGATGAAAAATATTTAATCCGCTTAACCATTACAAGATATAGAGTGGTAAGAATGAAATAAAATTTTATCAACAGTTTGATTATGGAATTGGAACAACCATAATTTCGAGGACGAAATTTCCTAAAGGTTGGGAGATTGTAGTGATCCAAATCTGAAAATTAATACAATAATTTATTTGTAATTATTTAACTTAATTAAATTATGAATGGAACCTGGAATCATAATTGAGTGATTTATACTTAGGATTAATGAACCGATTATGTTAATAATGTTTTTATAGTTATATTATAGAACCGGGTTAAAATGTAATTAAGAATTAAATAAAGTTGGGCTTTTGGGCTGAGATGGGTGGGCCTAATAATAATTAGTCCTTTTTCCCAGTGAATAGATCAAAGGATTAATTTAGTAAATTTCTTTAGATTCAAATTAAGAATATAAGGAGAGAATTAATGAATAGGATTAGGTGCATAAGAGAATTGGTTTGATTTAAAGTTAAATTATTTATTTCAGGGTTAAGTTTGTATTTGGAGTAATGTTGGGGTTTATTAATAAATTCCTAAAACAATTTTGAATTTCAAACGTGGGGGTGTGCGGTTTTGGTAATGTTAGAGATTGGAGGGGAGTTACCTATAATCCCTCCCACTCCTCTCATCTCATTGGGTACGACATTAGAAGGATTCTATTAATAGAGTTGGGCATGGGATTCACTACTAGAAACCCTAGGTTTTGCTGCAGAGAAGGAAAGAAGAGGGAAAAGGGGAAAGGAAGTAGAAGGAAGAAGAAGAAGGAAAGAAGAGAGGTTTGTCAGCAAGGTTTGAACAACAAGAGGTTGGTGAACATTGTTCTAAGATTCACTTAGGGTTGTATGATTAAGATTGATTTATGACGTGTTAGAATAAGATCTATAATGTATATGAATGATATGTGATTTTTAGTCTTGTTTCATAAAGATCTAGAACAGTGAATGTGATTAAATGAAAGCATGTTTAGATCTATTGAAAAATGACCTATTCCTTGTTTAGATCATACCCTTGATCGTTAGGAGTCCAACGCTTCAAGTTTGAAGTGATTCCGATGTGTATTAAGAAAGTTACGACCAAAACAAGTTCCAGGCCGTGGATCTGGGGAGTGTTGTTTCCTAGTGTCCGGTCGACCAGGTAAGTTGTCAGGTCGACCGATGGTCACGGATTTGATATTTTTAATAGTTTTGGATCGACGGGAATGTCCCTTGTGTCAACCTGATGGTTGGGGCGGTCAACCGGACAGTGATAAGTGAGTTCCCGTCGATCAGATTGCTTTTCTTACGGTGTGACATTTCTACATTACAAAACATGCATATATTATTATCTATGGCTTTAGATTTTGTGAACTTTCTAATGATGTTATAAGTCATATAAGTCACGTTTGTATTCGTGGAATGTGGATAACATGTAGGTATTGAAGTTAATGAAGTAAGTAACATCTCTGCATGGTTCTCTTACAACATCGTGTTGATCTCATGACTTGAATAAATATATTATATCTTATGTGTGGATATAAGAAGGATGATCTATTTGTTTAATTTATGTTAATGTATGATTCATTGTGTTGGTTTAATTCGAATGTGATTGAATAGCGTTTATACGTGTTCTACATGTTTTCGTATTGATTTGTGGTTGATCGGATAGTAGGATTGTTAGATTAATTAAGAGGACGACGGAACTCTGTTCTGCTAATCCTATAGTGTCCGGTCGACCAGATAGGTTTGCTGGTCAACCGAGTCACTACAGAGAGTCCGAAACAACGAATTGGTTTTCAGCGGCCCAGTTGACCTAGTAGCTGTCTGGTCAACCATGCAATGACGAACAGAGAAATCCGGTCGACCGAGTAGTTTGTCCGATCAACCGGGCAGCGACAAACAGAGGTTTGAACTGAGTTCTTTGGCGTGTTCGATTTCCGATGATTAGTGTTATGAACTTATGATTTATTACGTATTTGTGTTTGTGGAAAGGATACTTATGATGACTTCCGGCAGATTATTCATGTGTTTGGGCGTATGGGTAGTTTCCAAAGGGAGTTATCACTGGAAATCCTACGAATATGTGGAAAGGATACCTATTATGGCGTTCGGCAGATTTTTCGTGTGTATGGGCGCACGGGTAGCTTGCGAAGGATGTTATCATTAGAATCCTATGATGTACGGATACAGTGGAGGAGGTATTACACATATGCATGCTAGGATTCCTATGAAAAATTACTTAAAGAGTTGTTCTGTACCCATTGGGTTAAAATCCGAAAACAATCCAGAATATTGGGTTAATGTCCAAAACAACTCAAAGAGTTGCTTAGGTTAGAGTCCCAACAAAACTCAAAGAGTTACTGGTGGGTTAGGCTGTACCCTTGGGTTGCAATCCCCATAAAATTCAGAATGGTAGCTTCGTACATTGGGTTATAGAAAGGGGTTGAGGTGAACACGCCAAACGAAGTAAGGGGTATCCAGCTACTCCAGGTGACTTATGTCCCGAATTAGAAATACGAATGTGAGACAAGTGGAAGGCGTACGTAGTGAGAAACATCAGCTTAGTTATATCCCTACATAATCCATTTGCGTGTCATTGATTGAGCATTTCATTGTAGTTCATTGAATGATGCATCATCATAACACTTGTGTTACAATCATACTTTCCGTTGAGTTATATTTCTCTCTAACGATACATTGGATTATAGGTTTATTTGTTTGAACTAACGATATTTATGAAGCCTGGGGTACATGGTTGATTAAAGGATTTTGGTAGTTAATCATGGCATAATACAACTCAAGATTTCATGTTTATTTTTGTCTCTCATTATTGTAAATTCTTATTTTTATCGTATGAGTGTATGATTGGTATTTACTGCAACTTGATGAGGATCTTAGAAGCAAAGTATATCTTTGCCTTCTGAGCCTTCCAAGCTCACGCAACATGTCATGTTGTAGGGATGATTGACAGATGTAGATGACGTGGATGTGGACAGTGATAGTTGCTCATTTTTAATTTCAGAATATTTTTGTTGTTTTATTATGGATTATTTGGATTGTAATAGGATTTTGGATGTTTAGGTTTCAAATTTTTTACCTTTGACTCTTCTGAAGTCACTGGTTTTATGTAATTGGTTTTATTGAGTTTTCGCACTATGATGTATTAATAAAGGTAGTTCTTTTACTTTTCTTAGTTGTGGCAATGTTACGGTGATCGGCATTCCCCGGTGAGAACCCGAAGGTCTCACCTCGAGATCCGTGCTGCATGCATAGGGATTTGTGCCACGGGATCCAGGGCGTGATAGATTGGTATGTAAGAGCACTAGGTTTAGAAGCACTAAGTTTAGTGGCTCTAGGTTTAGTGATAGATTGGTATGTAAGAGCACTAGGTTTAGAAGCACTAAGTTTAGTGGCTCTAGGTTTAGTGATGCTAGGGAGAAGAGAACATAGATATCAACATTAGGATCCACATGAATGTAATTGTGTGTTATATGCCTAACATGACTTGTGTGATTGCTATTAGGATTGTAGTATGGAGTTGTGAACTAGAGATTTAGTGATAGAGACAAGGGTAAGACTTCTAGGCCAAGAGAACGGGATAAAGAGAGAGAGGTTTTGGGAAGAGGCATAAGGGTTCAAAGGAATTGTTCGGGTTGGTAATGCCATTCATGTTGGGGCACCACCTCAACCACAGCCACGACCACCACCTAAATGTTTCAACTGCGGAAGGGTGGGACACTTCCGAAGATTTGGTCCTCGTCTGTTGAGGCAAGATGGAGAACGTGTAGTTGTAGAAGCGTTTCAACCTTCTAAACAAGGTTTGGTCAATGAAGAGATTCAAAAGACGGGAGAGTTAGAGGACAAGATAACCAATGTAGATCCTTAAGGTGCACAAATCACACACATATTGTTTGATTGAATATATTTTCCAATGCATGAAATTATATGAATTGTTTTCTTAATGGTGCCCACAACACATACTTGATAATTTGAGTGTTGTGATGTTGTTATGATTTACTAATATGTTATGTGACTATTATAATCCTTGATTGAGAGCATGAATTTTGATTATCTCTTATATTGTTAGAATGCTAGTGTGATCATGGAATGTATCCGTGACTTGATGTGTTTCTTCAAGGGTGTTAATTTGTGAATCTGACTACCCGTAGAGGAAATCTTTAGCTTGCTTATGCAATCCAAAAATGCTTCCATTATATGTAGATCTATTGTGAAGTTTAGTTTGTAAATTTGACTATAGATGAGATTAAGTATGGTATGTTTTATAAGTAATGATTACAATTCAACAAGCTAGTATGACTATGATATGTAGTAAACTTAGACACTAGTCATGAGGTGCATATAGTGTTTAATACTTGGATTATTGTGTATTGATTGCAAGAAGTATATAGTGTTTAATACTTGGATTATTGTGTATTGATAGCAAGAAGTTTTCCGATTTAACATCTTGAATTTTATATGATGATAGTGGGATTACCTTACCTTATTAATAAATTATGAAATGCGATTCTATTGGATGAAAAATATTTAATCCGTTTAACCATTACAAGATAAAGAGTGGTAAGAATGAAATAAAATTTTATGAACAGTTTGATTATGGAATTGGAACAACCGTAATTTCAAGGGCGGAAATTCCTAAAGGAGGGGAGATTGTAGTGATCCGAATCTGAATTAAAATAATTTATTTGTAATTATTTAACTTAATTAAATAATTATGAATGGAATCTTGAATCATAATTGAGTGATTTATGCTTAAGATTAATGAGCTGATTATGTTAATAATGTTTTTATAGTTATATTATAGATCCGGGTTAATATGTAATTAAGCATTAAATAAAGTTGGGCTTTTGGGCTGAGATGGGTGGGCCTAATAATAATTAGTCGTTTGTCCCAATGAATAGATCCAAGGATTAATTTAGTAAATTGCTTTAGATTCAAATTAAGAATATAAGGAGAGAATTAATGAATCGGATTAGGTGCATAAGAGAATTGGTTTGATTTAAAGTTAAATTATTTATTTCGGTGTTAAGTGTGTATTTGGAGTAATGTTGGGGTTTATCAATAAATTCCTAAAACTATTTTGAATTTCAAATGTGGGGGTGTGCGGTTTTCGTAATGTGAGAGATTGGAGGGGAACACTATAATCCCTCCCACTCCTCACATCTCATTGGGAAAGACATTAGAAGGATTCTATTAATAGAGTTGGGTGTGGGATTCACTGCTGGAAACCCTTGTTTTTGCTGCAGAGAAGAAAAGAAGATGGAAAAGGAGAAATGAAGAAGAAGGAAGAAGAAGAACGAAAGAAGAGAGGTTTGTCAGCAAGGTTTGAACAAGAAGAGGTTGGTGAACATTGTTTCAAGATTCACGTAGGGTTTTATGATTAAGATTGATTTATGATGTGTTTCAATAAGATCTGTAATGTATATGAATGATATGTGAATGTTAGTCTCGTTTCATAAAAATGTGGATCAGTGAATGTGATTAAATGAAAGGATGTTTATATATATTGAAAAATAACATATTCCTTGTTTAGATCATACCCTTGATTGTTAGGAGGCCAACGCTTCATGTTTGAAGTAACTACGATATGTGTTGAGAAAGTTACGAACAAAACAAGTTCCAGGCCGTGGATCTGGGAAGTGTTGTTTCCCAGTGTCTGGTCGATTGGGTAAGTTGTCAGGTCGACCGGCGGTCGTGGATTTGATATTTGTTTTAGTTTTAGATCGAAGGGATTGTCCCTCCGGTAGATTGGATGGTTTGGGCGGTCAACCGGACAGCAATAAGAGAGTTCCCGTTGCTCCAGACTTCTTTTCGTACGGTGTGAGCTTTCTACATTATAAAACATGCATATAATATTATCTATGGATTGAGATCTTGTGAACGTTCTAATGATTTTATAATCCTTACTTTCGTCTATTATAAGTCATGTTTGTATTCTTGGAATGTGGATAACATGTAGGTATTTAAGTTAATGAAGTAACATTTCTGCATGGTTCTCTTAGAACATCGTGTTGATCTCCTGATTTGAATGAATATATTATATCTTATGTGTGGATATAAGAGGCATGATCTATTCGTTTAATTTATGTTAATATATGATTCATTGTGTTGGCTTTATTTGAATGTGATTGAATGGCGTTTATACGTGTTCTACATGTTTTCATTTTGATTCGTGGTTAATCGGATACTAGGATTGCTAGATTAATTGAGAGGACAACGGAGCTCTATTCTGCTAATCCTACAGTATTCGATTGACTGGAAAGTTTAGCTGGTCAACCAAGTCACTATAGAGAGTCCAAAACAGCGAATTGGTTTTCAACGGCCGGATGGCTGACCGACTCGTCAGGTCATCCTCTGTCTTCTGAGTAGCTTGTTCTGTCAACCAGCTAGCAACGAACAGAGGTATCTGGTCAACCGAGTAGTTTGTCCGGTCAACCGGACACTAACAGACAGAAATTTGAACTGATTTTCTTTGGCGTATTCGATTTCCGATGATTAGTGTAATGAACTTATGATTTATAATGTATTTGTGCTTGTGGAAAGGATACTTATGATGGCTTCTGGTAGATTATTCATGTGTTTGGGCACACGGGTAGTTTCCGAAGGGAGTTATCACTGGAAATCCTACGATTATGTGGAAAGGGTACCTGTTATGGCATTCAGCGGATTATTCATGTGTGTAGGCACACGGGTAGCTTCCGAAGGGTGTTATCACTAGAATCCTACGATGTACGGATACAATGGAGGAGGTATTACACACATGCATGCTAGGATTCCTATGAAGAGTTACTTAAAGGGTTGTTCTGTACCCATTGGGTTAAAGTCCCAAACAACTCAAAGAGTTACTTGGGTTAGAGTCCCAACAAAACTCAAAGAGTTACTGGTGGGTTGGGCTGTACCCTTGGGTTGCAATCCCCATAAAATTCAGAATGGTAGCTTCGTACCATGGGTTATAGAAAAGGATGAGGTGAACACCCCAGACGAAGTAAGGGGTATCCAGCTACTCCTGGTGACCTATGTCCTGAATTAGAAATACAAATGTGAGACAAGTGGAAGGCGTACGTAGTGAGAAACATCGGCTTAGTCATATCCCTGCATAATCCATTTGCGTGTCATTGATTGAGCATTTCATTGTAGTTCATTGAATGTTGCATCATCATAACACTTGCAATACAATCATACTTTCCATTGAGTTATATTTCTCTCTAACGGTACATTGGATTATCATTGTATTTGTTTTGGACTAATGATATTTATGAAGAGTGGTGGTATATGGTTGGTTAAAGGATTTCGGTAGTTTATCATGGCATACTACAACTCAGCATATCATGTTTATATATGTCTCTCATTATTGTAAATTCTTATTTTTATCGTATGAGTGCATGATTGGTATTTACTGCAACCTGATGAGGATCTTAGAAGCTAAGTATATGTTTGCCTTCTAAGCCTTCTAAGCTCACGCAACGTTTCATGTTGCAGGGGTGATTGACAAATGTAGGTGACGTGGATGTGGGTAGTCATAGTTGCTCATTTCTTATTTTAGAATATTTGTGTTGTTTTATTATGGATTATTTGGAATGTAATAGGATTTTGGATGTTTAGGTTTGAAATTTATTACCTTTGACTCTTCTGAAGTCCCCGGTTTTATGTAATTGGTTTTATTTAGTTTCCGCACTCTAATGTATTAATAAAGGTAGTCCTTATTGCTTTTATTAGTTGTGGCAATGTTATGGTGATCCGCGTTCCCTGGTGGGAATTCGAAGATCTCACCTTAATATTCGTGTCGCCTGCATAGGGATTTGTGCCACAAGATTCGGGGCATGACAGTCAGCAACCAAGTGCACGATCTTTCCCTTCCTAATCCCCTTGCAACACTGGTGATACGTGGAAGGGACAAGACGACACCGGTGAATCCACAGTTGGCCAAGGAGAATGTGATAAGTAGGGTTGCTATCGAGCACATGAAAGAGAGTAGGATGCTTCTACATTCCAACCTGAAGTTCAAGGGTCACGTGACCGATCGTGAATTGACTCTGAGCGTTGAAATCATAAATCCTCATGGCCTGAGAAACAATCCGGCCTTCAGAGTCCCCAATAGCTTTTAGAATACTGTGAGGAATAATAGTAATGGAGGATCCCGCATTGACCAGCGATCTCTGTACATGAACACCCTGTAAAAAAGAGTTCAAGTATAATGCCCTCCGATGATCCTCGTGAGGGACCATCATGTCCTCCTTATTGAAAGTAATAATTTCTTCTGCCATCTTAGTGGCACGTACTTCCTCTGGTTCTTGTAAAATCAACCTTTGGGCTTAAGCCCAGGTAGAGATATGAACTTGCTTTGAAAAACCACCTTCCTTGAGACTTCCTTCGAGATGCTGAAGTTTGGGCAACATCGGTCCCCTCCTTGTGATGACTTCTCCCTTGATCCCTATGAAGACAACATTCACAACCTCCTTCCCCTTACCTCTGTGGGTGGGTAAGGGATCAACATGCACCCGCTCTGGTTGCAAATCAACCTCACCATTGCTCACCCTTGCGTGGTAGATCCCCCTCAAGGAATAGCAGTCGAAGGTTCTATGGCGAGTATGCCTATGAAACTTGCAATATTGAGGACTCTTCATCTCCTGGAAAATCGGTTCACGTTGTACAACTAGCAGAACAATACTATTGTCTTTGATCCAATTTTCTAACAAAACATCAAGTTGGGATGGAGAGCAATCTGTTATGGCAGGCTAAGGCGATCATCCCTCTTCCCTTTCTTCTTGAATTTCTTCGACTTCTCGGGAGAGTGCTCTTCAATGAAGGTAGACTTGACTCCCTGTTTCTTGTCAAAAACCTTCTTGGTGGTGTTTACGGATGGCACTAACATGCCTGTCCATCTAGCAGCCTCGCAGAAGAGTAAAACTCTCGAGTTTTAAGTTTTCTATGTGAATCTGATACTCGGGATGCATTGCGTCACACATATATCCACAAAGCGAGATTCCTTTTTAGAGTCCGTACAGGACATCACCAGACCTCGGAATTTCCACACATAATCAATCAAACTCTCTTAAGGGATTTGGTTTTTTCGGCTGAGATCAACAACAGTGTAAGCTTCCTTGGTAACAAAAAACTTTTTGTGGAAAGGAGAGGCCATGTCTTCCCAAATATAAATAGACCCTGGCTTGAGATTGTTATACCACGTGTAAGCGTTCTCAGAAAAAGACTTCAAGAACTCCCTCAAGGGCCTCAATAAAACGGTTGATATGCTCCTTTACATTATCGTTCCAACCGGTGAACAACTGAAATTTAGGACTCACATAGTCTTTGGGGTAAGGCTTATGTAACAACGAGGTCGGGTACGGAGGACGAAAATCGCTGTCAATCCAATCTGAGTCTCGATGACGGGATTTCAGCAGTAGGGCCTCAACGTCGGCCAAAGTAGCAAGAGACGTTTCTGGAATGGCAGGCAAACATTGAGTGATGACTAGCGACACTGGGTCCACAGGTGGTGGGGCCGATCGAGGGGCGAGTAGTTCAACAACAGATTTAGTGACAGGACTAACCACTCCTGCTTGAGAAACAAACGTCGGAGGAGATGTCTGTAAAATAGGAGGTCGTTGGCTGGGTTTGGCGGCGGGTCTAAAAGTTCCCTCCTGAGAGGCAGACGCCGGTGAAGGAGTTTGCAAAACAACGGGTTACTGATTGGCGTTTTGTTGAGCTAAGAAGACCACTAGCTGTTATTGGATGCGCCACATAGCCTCAGCGAGTGTGGTGATAGATACATGCGGGACAGTTGGAGGGGGAGGAGTAGGGAAACGAGGTTAGCGTGGAGGAGTTCGACCCTCAATAGGAGGAAGTGGGTCTATCCCCAAACGCCGAACCATTGGTTCCATGGTAGTAGGCACACCTTGCCTTTCAACCAGAGGTGGATCCTGCTAGTCCTACATAATAGTCTGAATGCAGACTACCTAAATTTCTTACAAGTATAATAGTTTTAAAAAAAAAAATGAAAGGGAAACACAACAGGTTCCCTAGCGGAGTCCCCAAAATGGTGATCATAAAATCGGTAGATAAAAAAGAGGACAGGCGTCAATACCTGAATGGCTACCAACTTTGAATTCGGATGGTCGTGTACCTATCTCACACTGGCCTCAACCATGTTTGTCGTTCCAATACGAGGTTTCCCGTATATACAAAGAGCCAAACCAAAGGCATAAATGAGAGGGGCAAAAAGATCCTTAGGAATGTTCAGAGAGGGAGCACCCTCAAAGGAGCTTTGAATTCCAGAGGTTAATCTATTCTACCAGTCCTAGAATAGCCCTCCAAAGAAGTCTCTCCTTGTCCAACGAGAATGCAGGATTTTAAAGCCAAAACCCTTGGAGAAGGCCATACTCAAGAAACAAGTGTCAACCATCAAGGGTCATACTCGATAAGATGTCTCCATGTGTTATTCGTCACTTGTCACTACCCATACGGTGACAGTCACCTACCACTATCACCAAAGGTGATCACACAACCTTTGAAATGTGCTCAGTCCTTTGATGTGATGTTGCCCATGTGGTTTGAACAACCACCATGGTCTTGATGAGACTCTCTCTAGGTCGTCATTCCTACGGTTTCTTGACATCCCCACCTCCCCCCAAATACGATAGATCTTGCTAAAGCGTGACTCCCCGCAAAGAGATCCGAGATGTAAATCCTAAGCCGAAATCACACAGTTGTGCTAAAACCTGCCAGGGCGCGATTCCCCAGAAGAGGAGTTCAGGAATACTTACCAGATATGTCAACTGAGCATCCCGAGGTGTCGAGTCAACGGACCCTTCACCGTTATCCAGGGGACTCTTGATACGAGTCAAAGACTTTGCTCGAGGTCTGAAGTGCCGTGGTAGCACTGTAACACTTAGATGTTTGCTTCGACACGGGTCACCTCTCTACTTGGTCTCATAGAGAGTCGGATATGGCCTATCCGACCTCGGGATGTCGGTTCTTTCGAATGACCGTGCCTGAGTATCTGACTTTGGATGATGGGTTGACCTTCTCCGTGATGATTAGCTCGGGTGACAAATTGCCCATCTCGGGATTGGTGAGACCGCTCCTGGCTATTAAGGGTAGTCAGCTCATTGTGATCATTTAAAGGTGATCAGTCTATCCACATCGGCATGGGATCATAAAGTCACCATCCAACTTCGGGATAGGATCATGAAGTCCAAAATCCGGAATCATATCCCCTTCTAGAGGGTGGTTACCTCGATGACGAAATGCCCATCTCGAGGTTGGTTAGGCCACTCAGCAAAATATAGGGAATCGCCCACCCCGATCTGGATGGAGGCATTCTTTCCCCAGGGTAGACCTAATTTCCTCTTTTTAAGAAATAAGGACGAAAAATCGGCAGATGTAATGCCAATTGGTGTCCTATCATTAGATTAAATTGAATTTCAAATTGCTTGATCATCAATACTTCGCCTTGAAATTGCTATAAATATGTCGACAACAATATCCATGTTGAACCCTCGACATTTCTTCTCTAATGGCCTCAATAACTCCCTAAAACATGACAATAGGGCCAGCAAACAACAAATAATATAATAAGTACGTAAAAAATAACATTGTTAAATCATACCATTTGACGACCCGACATAAAGATCCACGGCCTGTGTTCTTCAACACCAATAACTATCTGCCATTAAATAGTGGATGAAAATGACCAACGATTCCTTGTTTCTCCTACTACACCAAAAGCCACCGAAAAAAGTCCATTATTCCCATCAATTATCACACTAGACAAAAGTACACCACCATAAGGTCCTTTCAAATGGCATCCATCTAAACTAATAAAAGGCTACGATTTGGATCATGTACCTCGATGCACACGAATCCGAATCTGCAGCAGAAGATTTCTATCGAACCAAATAACGCCCTATGTCGAAATATATGATTATTAAAACTACATACAATGAATCCACACTCAATCGACCTAGGACTTTGTATGGAACTCCAATAGTAAATTCAGATCTCTGTAGGAAAAAGAGATGAAGAGATGTGAGAGTTCTCTAGCGGTGGGTTCTCAAAAACGTGAATAGTCACTCTTGGGTAGCGAGGAGTCTTCTACATATAGAAGACTCTACTCAACTCCTCTCCTCCTAAGACTTTATCTCCTAATCCCTTATAAGTAGCGAGGAGTCTTCTACATATAGATGACTCAACTCAACTCCTCTCCTCCTAAGACTTAATCTCCTAATCCAATAAGGAGAGAGTTATCCACATCTACACTTCTAATCATGTATGAACGTCCCATTAAACGAGAATCCCGGGTCAATCCAAACGGGTCAAGCCAACCAGGTCGGCCCATCTCTAAAATTCAACATGAGACATATCAATTGTTGGCCTATCTACCTGTATTTTCACCAAACTGCCAGGATCTAATTCTTCTTACAACTTCTGCATAACATGCCAACGTTGGATAAGACTCCCCATGATTCCCCTCAACCCTTTCCATTCCTTTCTTCTTAGCTCGATATAATTACATATTTCTCGCATCAATTCGACAACCACTTTGAATCTATGATCTCATTTGTGCAAGCCTGGTGTCGGAGTTGTCACGCACTTGTTTTGCCAACTTCTTGCCTATCCATCTGAAATTAGCTTGAGCATTCTTTATAAACGCACGAGTTCTTGAGCTGATATGTTATCTCATATGTCAACACATCTGACATACGTGATGCATGAATATGCCACTTATAATCCTCAGTTGTCCAATGAGATGTTATCTTTGCCCTTTCGTTTTTTTCCTTTATAATATTAAACCCTTCCTTGATGACATAATCTTTTAAAACCTCCGTGAAATCATTCACAGCCAAACAATAAACCTTTCTCTAGATGCGGATCTTCCATGTTAACTTCTTTCTTACCTTGCTTCTTACCCGGACTACTACTCTGATCAAAGTCTGACACATCATCATATTGCTCATCAAAATGGTAATCTGATAAACCATCACTACTACATTCACTTCCACCTCCAATCCTAGTCTGACTACTATCATCATTTTCAGCATCACTCTAATTCTGTCTATTTTTCATCCACTCTTTATGACATAGTTTAAAATTTCGCCAAAAATTTTGGTTTCGGTTGTGCTGGACGAAATCTGAAATGACCAAATTTTGAAAAAATTTTGGCAAAATTATTGTACTTTGCTCAAATTTATTTCGCTCGAAATGTACACTTTATCTCCAAAATTTTTGGCCGAAATTTCAGATATTTCTGTTGAAATAAATCCTAAAATCCAGTTAAAGTAAAAAGTAAAAGAAAAAAGGATAAATTACATTAGCACCCCCTTGAGTTTGGCATAATGGCAACAAGTACCCCTTAAACTTTGGCCATCACAAACACTTCCCTTATAGTTTGAAAGTATGTTACAACAAACCTCTTCTGTTAGTAACTATCAATAAAGTAACGGAATATTTGATTTTTGCTTATTATAGTATATTTTATGGATGACATACCCTTGTGTTCCTTGTTTAACAATCTTAAGAACAAAATAGATGCTTATATGGAAGAAGAAAGAAGCTTAGTATCAATGAAAATTGTGAAAATCCCATTGATCTCATATAATTATAGGATAAAAATAAAAATAAAAACAATAATAATAAATAATTAAAAATAATTCATATTTATTAAAATTATCATTGATTGAGGGGTATTATGGTCAAATGATCAGTTTCTGTTACAGATCGTTAGACCCCCTCCAGTTTGAATTTGAATCCAATATATTTTTTATACTTTTTGGATGTTGTAACGTAAATGTTGTATTTATTAGTCATAAACTTTTGTATTATTTCACATTATTAATCAAAATATTAGTTGTTGTTTTTTTTAAAAAATTTATATGTTCATAAATAATATATATTTTAATGAAGCTATCACTTTTTATTGACTAACTTTATTATTTATATTTTAGAAGTTACTGCTTAGTACTTATTAAAAAAAGAAAAAAAAAGGAAGAAATTAGATAACATTATACCTATATTAAAATACTTTAAATAAAAAAAAAGTGAATTTATTTTGGCGAAATATCCGAAATTTGGGCAAATCTCAGACCATTATTTTGTCCAATTAATTAAATCAAAAAAAATTTCCATCGAAATTTCGGATATTTCGATTTCGTTTGGGCCTCTGAAATCCTTAATATTTCCAAAATTTTAAACTATGCTTTTTCACTACTAACACTATTGGCATCATCGCTTTCATATATATATATATATATATATGTGTGTGTGTGTGTGTGTTTGAAAGTGTAATTTACTTTATATAGGATAAATTATACATACATATATATATATATATATATATATATATATATATATGTGTGTGTGTGTGTGTGTGTGTGAAAGTGTAATTTACCTTATATAGGGTAAATTACACTTTCACTCTATGCTTTGTACCACTTGCACTAAGACACCCTGAGGTTTTTGAAACTACATTGACCCCCTTGATATGAAACTTCAAGAGGATCATGGACTGATTTATCCCTAATAAAATATAAAATTACTACTCTCAAATCCACCACCACCACCCCACCACCGGTGGGGTGGTGGTGGTGGTGGTAGTGATGGGGTGGTTGTGGTGGTGGATTTGAGGAGTAATTTTATATTTTATTAGGGGTAAATCAGTCTATGGCCCCTTTGAGGTTTCAGATAAAAGGGGACAATGTAGTTTCAAAAATCTCAAGGAGTCTTAAGTGCAAGTAGTACAAATCTCAAGGGATAAAAGTGTAATTTACACTATATATAATTTTTTTGGATAAAGTTATTACCCCTTCCTCTTGAGAGAGAACAGAAGTGATTTCCTCCACCTTCACAATCAGATGTATCTACTATGTTACACCTTCATAAATATCAAACATTCTTAGCACATCTTGGCCACTTTCAAACACACGTACTTATCTTGATCTTGATCCAGGTCTTATGTAGCTGATAGGAGTAAACTTGTTCATTCCAAGATCGGCTACAGTATATATGTCAGCAACCAAATCTAGGTAACAGTAACTATCCGCGTTAATTCCATCTTTGTAGTTGACCCCTCGGAGTTGTGTACTACCAGAGTATACAAATTGGATGAACTCATACTGTTACTGTATAAAACAACAACAAAGAACACATGTATAATAATGATGAGAATTAGACAGTATAGAAAAATTAACTTAAATATATATGAAAACTTTCAACTGACAACTTGCAAATAGAAACTGTCAAACCTAGAAATTTAAAAACATATAGTCACAAGTAATGAGTAGGGTATAAATCCAATAAGTAAAAGCAAATCAGTAGTCTCCTTAAAAAGGATAAAAGCACAACAAACAAAATATTGTTTGTTCCACTCTTAACAAAAAAAAAAAAAAAAAAAAAAAGATTGTCCGTTTTTAACTCAAAAAGATCGTTTTTAACTCAAAAAACATAGAATCCAAACCAAAAAGATTATGGAAATTAACCTCATTCTTCATAATGAAGAAAACCCCGTTCTTTAAATTATAAAACATTAGAAATAAACCCCATTCTTCAAATCAAAAAACATAGCATCCGAACCAAAGAGATAATCGACTAAACCCCATGTCACATCCCAAATCTAGGGTACGCTCTTCGAGGTATCCTTGGATCTGACAATGAGACTCTCACCCCCTTACAGGAGGTGGTACACCGGAATAGAACTTTTTATGCTATCCAGGACGCCCCAGACCCAACCAGTCCACATGCACCGCAGTCGGGCCTAGTACGAAAGTGCGGCCCAAGAAGATTCAATCAAGCCCAGTTCGCCTCCATCACTAGGACGTGGGAGTATTCTTCTATGGAAAGAGTGGGGCACGTGTCAATGAGTAAGGAGCAGTAACAACCCATTATGCACAAAACGTTGAACGGTTGCATAATGGGTTATAAAAGCAAGACCTGTTGAAACAAGAAAGTTCTCCATAGCATCCACAACAAATCAGTCAGAGAACCCCATAGCTTCTCAAATTTAGATTATTAGTAGTCTAACTTAATTTATGATCCTCAGCGATCACCGGTTAATCGTTAACTCCCACCAAGATCTTACTACACCTACTTCTCTACTTGGACTGAGTTTTTCTCAGAGGATCCCTCCAGCCAGTCCTAGTCGGAGATTCACGGAGACCCTCATGTTAGTCCCTTACATGCTGACTCGTGCAACATGAGGTAGTTTAGTCACGCTCCGCGATCAGAGCCTAAGGAACGGCCAGAGGTTTTGTACCTTTGTTGTTGTTCGTTGTTCTGTCTTTTCAAATTAGAGAGTTTAGTTTTCTAAGTTGAGCATTGACTCCTTGTGTCTACTTGTTTTTAATATAAAGAGTGTCATTGATCGCGTAAAATCAGATTCTCTGGATCAGCCATTGATCCTTTGAGATCGTGAACCTTACAATCGTCTGACTCACAATCGGTCACGTATAGACCGATTTACTTTAACCATCAAATTACGCAGTTTGACCCACATAACCTGTCTTTCAGGTGAACTTGCAAAAGTTCTGGCACACCCGCGCACATTTCGACCCCACGACCGAGAGAGAGAAATGATCACTGACCGGGATGCGAGTCGGAGTTGGGGCCGATTCCAGGCCAACATCTTTTTGGCACGCCTGGTGGGACATATCTGGTGAAGCTAAATGGCACCCAAGACTAGGACGAGTGGTCGGTCTGACGATGACCGTGAAGGAGTACTTCCCATAGTGGATGTTGCCCAGGGGGAGACGCTTGCAATAACACAGCGTCGACCGAGACCCAGGGCCAGACCGTCCCAAGCACTGACGTAGGGTCAGCATCCTCTCCATTCAATGATAGAGTTCAAAACTTAAATCAAAGCATATTTAGAATGACTGTAGATTTAGGACACACTCACGTAGCCATGGCAGAAGGATTTAGCAGAATTCCTTCTAATGGTGAGACGGGATAATAATAATTCAGCCGGTGATAACGAAACTTAGGCCAGAAGAGGTATGAGCGGGAATGGGATTTTCAATCCCATTGGACAACTGCCAACCATGGTGAATGTGCCACCTGATAGGCCCACCCCACAAAGACCGGTTAGACCGATGAATTACCAAAATGAGCCATTAGGCTATGAATTACATAGGAAAAGCCTAGATGGAATGCTCATAAGATGCATAAGCCCACATGAGGCCATGATGAGCATGGCAGAGGTACATGAAGGAATAAGCGGGGCACATCAAGCTGGCATCAAAATGAGATGGTTAATAAGAAGGCATGGGCATTACTGGCCTACAATCCTAAAAGGTTGCATTAGGTATGCTAAAGGGTGTGAAAAGTGCCAAAAACATGGCCCAGTTCAAAGAGCGCCAGCCACAAATTTACACCTGATAGTTAAGCCATGGCCGTTCAGAGGATGGGCCATGGTTCTCATTGGCAAGATATTTCCCCCATCATCCGGTCCCATAGTGTTATAATAGTAGCCACCGATTATTTTACTAAATGGGCGTAAGCGAAACCAATGAAGACCGTGGAACAATCGGACATTATCTGTTTCATTCAAGAACAGATTATTCACCGATTTGGAATCCTAGAGACTATAACGGCCGACCAGGGCTCTATTTTTACTGGGATCCAGGTGACTAAGTTTGTAGAAGAATGCAGGATCAGGATCATCAACTCAACTCCCTATTACGCTCAAGCAAATGGTCAGGCCGAGGCTACTAACAAAATTTTGAAGAACATTGTACGTAAAATGATAGAAGATAGGCCTAGATCTTGGCACAAAACTTTATCAGAAGCTTTGTGGGCCTACCGCACTACTTTTAAATCAGGAGTTGGGAATACTCCTTTTGCTTTGACATTCGGCCAAGATGCGGTCATACCTTTGGAAGTCACAGTTCCTTCGATAAGGGCAATAATGCAGCACCAGGTGCCACCAGAAGAATACACGGAAGCTATGATGATTGGTTTAGAAGATTTGAACGAATCAAGACTCAGAGCATATGAAAAATTGTTAGCTCAAAAAAGAATGGTGGCGAGGTGCTACAACAAAACGGTTAAGAGTAAGTTCTTTGCCGAGGGTGATTTGGTTTGGAAAACCATATTGCCCATTGGCCATAAGGACCATGTGTACGGAAAGTGGTCACCAACATGGGAAGGCCCATACCAGGTTCAAAAGGTGCTAAAGGGAGGAGCATATACCATACAAGATGTAGAAGAAACCATGGAGAGAAAACCTATAAACGGTCGATATTTGATAAAGTACTACCCAAGCAAGAGAAAATTAAAAACAGCCAAACGACCGGACAGGCAGAAATAAAGCATAAAGCAGTTCAAAGAGGCAAGTTCTTTAAAGAGTCAAATTTGGCCGTCAGGACCGCGGCTAACTCTGCAGCATGATGTTTCTTAGTGATCCAGTCGTGTTCCTTTTACTTAATCACCCGCACCTCAGTGGATGGGGAAGTGAGTGGCAAGGAAGTCGAGGCCGCCAGAAAATCATCAACTGACTTGAGGTAATCATCAAAATCTGCTAGAAGAACAGGAAAACTTACGTCCAAACTCTTGGTAGAAGGGGAGTCGACCACAGACTCAAAAGGAGGAGGCGGTAAGGAGCTAGTGCTACCATCGTCGTCTGAAACTTCTCCAGCGACCGATTGGGTTTTTTTGGAAGATTCACTAGGTTCCCCCACTTCTTCTCCTCCAGAATTTCCTCCACAGGACAAAGGCGACCTGCCTGCCCTTTGTTTCGTCCGCTTAACCGAGCGAGAAACGACAAGCGTTTCAGGCTTCCTTTTATCAACCGAGGTCCCCACGATCACATCCTCTTCAAGCAAGTCGATTAGGGAACCAAGCTCTTTTGTCTGAAAACCCTTTTCAGTATGACGGGCAGACTGGCGGTTCGGCCTGGGCTTGATTTGAACTTCTATTTTTTCTGGCTTTAAGGAAGAGAGGATGAAGTAGTTTCTCCAGCCGGTTCTCTCTCGACCACCTTCTCCGCCACCGTTAAGGGCAAAGCGTTGGCTGCTGATAACAAAAAAGAATGAGAGACAATGGCGGAAGTAAAATCATTAAAAAGAATAGTAAAGAGAAGTTGGAATATCAACGGCAGTCTTGGCCAGCAGCGCTGTTAAAGCTATACTACCAACTGGGGAACCAGCTGCAAATAACCCACTGAAGCTAACTGGGTCTGGCTGATTAACATAAGGATACAGGGGTTCGGCAAGCCCAAGAGCCGACTCGGATATCGGTGGGGAACTAGGTAATGGTGGAAAATAATGAGCCATGTCAGACTCAAAGACTCCAGAGGAATGTGATTCGGCCGAAATCCAGGACTCCAAGCATTTCTCGTCATGAGCGGTCGTTTTCTCGGCCAATGACTTGGCCATATTTTCTTTAAGAATTCCTGGGGGATCCAGGGGGTTCCATTTAAACCGGTAATAATTTTTGAAAAGGATGATGGATTTCATGGAGAAAATACTTACTTAACTTAACTTTCTGCGGTTGATCATAATGGGCTTTGGCAGAGGCTTTGCCTTTCTTCTTGGGACTCGTTTTCTTAACATTCGAAGGAGGCTCGGTTGCAACAGAAGGAGCCAGCTCGGCCGACTCACCTAAACGGGAAATGTATGCAGATAGACCAATGGGAAAAGAGGAACGGAAGTAGTTCGTCCACCAATTACGAAAAGTTAAAGATGAAGAGGGGCTGTTGGGACAATGGAATATGGTCCAGTGGCCGAACTCTTGAAAAGTTGATTAAGGCGATGAATGTCATCTGCCTGGGAGATTACAGTCCTAAGATGAGGAGGACGATTAAAAGAGACAAGAGCAGGAGCTGGGATAACTTGAGCAAATCCAAATTGCCAAGACAATAGGTTGGGAAGATAAATATCTCTGCCCCACACTTTTGATTTTGATCAGGAGTTCCTTCTTCCAAAGACCCGAAATGAAGATCTCGGCACACCAAATACGAGGCCCAGATAGAATTCCTC
>JAUPMG010150182.1:0-11039 GCA_031762675.1 Pachysandra terminalis
ACTCCAACATTGCCAAACACATTTATTAATTTGGCATCTCCAATAGTGGACATACCATTTCATATTTTCTTCCTTGCGACATTTGTTGGTGTTATTCCAGCATCATATATCACCGTCAGAGTAAGTACTTATTTTTTTTCCATTCCATACCTGTTATCTGAGTATGCTTTCATTTCTTCTTTTCGTTTGATAAGATATTTGCATTCTTGATCATTACTATCATAGGAAGTGTGTGCTCTTTTTCCTTTGAAATTCGGTTATACTTTCTTTCTTGAAGCCTTGCTTGATGCCTCAAATCTAATTAGTATAATGCCAATAATGTGCATACCGACTATCATTGAGCACTATGTTTTATAAGCAAAATGTATTGATTCTAATGATTGCTGGTATAATTGAAAAATACATCATTCGTACATATCGGGGGTGGGGTGGGGGTCTTTGTCTTTGTTATTTGATAAGAGCGATTCATTAAGTGGCCAGGTTTACAGGTCAGGCGTACCATTGTTAGAAACCTGGATAGTCAAGGATTTGTTATTTAATAAGAACTATTCATTAAGAGGCCAGGTTTGCAGGTCAGGCATACCATTGTTAGAAACCTGGTTAGACGAGGATTTCATATGTTGCAGTTTTATTTGGTAAAGACCACTTGTCCATGTGTACTTCCATTTGACCATACTTCACATACTAAATTTCAAAACCACAAACACATTTGCCACATGGAAAAGGCTTATCCTATTAATAGGAAAAGGTTTATCCTATCCACTAAATTTCAATACCGCAAACACATTTTCTGTACTGAACTCAAAAAATAAAAAATTCGATGGCTATTGTGACACTTGAAAAGTCCATTCCATACGCATTAATCATGCTTAATGAGATGAAAGTATTCTCCGTATGGCTTATATAAAAGGTTCTTTGTTAGAGCGATGGTCTGATTGGCCACATCATTTACCTGGTGAGACAGACCAGAATTCCTTTTGCCTATTAATAGGAAAAAGGATCAGCGATGTTGATAGGAAAGTGCAGAATGTCTATATATTATATTTGCACACTTGTGACCATTGGAGGCTTATTCTATGGTACCCTAATCATCCAGGTGAGTCTGACAGTCTGCCAATACAGAGATTAGTCACGAAGCTATAGCTGTTTCAGTTTGATGCTCTTAGAAATTATCACACCCCAAAACCTGCATCTCGAATCTCAATGAGAGACACATCTTGAGGTGTGACCTCTCAAACTCACCATGGCCGAACAATACAACAACTTATCATGTACATCCACAATAGTATTCCAATAAAACTTTTAAATAAAATCCAGGGAAATCTTTAAATAAAAAATATATACCAAATCCTTTCTATTACATCACTTTAAATCATGGTTTTAAATTTTGCCGGCACGTCGCTGAAATGTTGCCATTTTCCCTCTTGGCGAAATGGTGATATTTCCCCATTTCGGCGAAATCTTGCCAGAACCCCCCTTGGCGAAATGTCTGGAGAAATCGAAATTTAAAACTATGCTTTAAATAAATCCGTACCTTCTAATTCAAATATGACAATGAAATCTGTCCTATACCTGAGTAATAAATCCTATTCTCCAATAAAAATAAAATAAAGTAAAATTCAACTTGAGTCCAAGAATCATCTCGAACTCTTGCAACCATCAAGTCAACCCTACTGCTGATTTCCTGAAAAATGTTAAAATATGGGATGAGCTTACAAAATCTCAGTAACTGATAAACCCCTTATAACCCATACATACATAATCTACTCAAGCATATCATCAAACATGGTTATAAGCACATAAAGTCACTCACCCATTTATCATTATTAGTATGAACATTCACAAAAAGGAAAATAGTATGACATAAAATACGATGATTAATGCAAACAAGCATATGAACAATTCATATTTTAGGTAATCTAATGCAAGATGAAGATATGCAAAAATAATGATATGTATGCAGAACTGAACATCTTGGGTCATGTCCAATCTACTGGAGTTACGGACACCTACTAGTAGCCAACTGATTCCTACATTATAAGGCAGAGAATCATGCCTCTTGCATTCACTTTACTCTAGTGGGGGATGTTTTAAGTAGGTTTCATTCTTTGACTGAAAACATGGGTCTCATTAGTGGCTTTTTGGTTGGAACAGATAGCGTGCCTGTCTCCCATTTGCAATATGCTGATGATACTATTCTATTCTTTGAGGCTGTTAAGGAGCAGGCATATTGGATTAAGGCCATTTTAAGATGTTTTGAAATGGTTTTAGGCCTTAAGGTTAATGTGGATAAATCGACCATATCAGGGTTTCATTTGGAGCAGGTTTGGATTCAGCAGTTTGCAGATTACTTGAGATATCGAGTTATTCAACTTCCTATTAGATATCTTGGTCTTCCATTAGGGGGTAGTGCCGTATCCTTTTCCTTTTGGTCTCCTGTTATTGAGAGAGTTGAAAAACAGATTGGCCAATTGGAAATGCAATTATTTATCCTCTGGGGGTAGAGTTACTTTGATTAAATCGGTGCTGGCTAGCCTTCCCATTTATTACCTGTTTCTTTTTCGAGCGCCGACTAGGGTGGTTAAGGTTTTGGAGAAGGCACAAAGGGACATTTTGTGGAAGGGAGGGGATTCTAAGAAGAATCATCTGGTTAGATGGAGCTTGGTGTGTAAGAGTAAAAAAGCAGGTGGTCTTAATCTGGGCAACATACAACGTTGGAACTTTACTCTACTTGGTAAATGGTTATGGCGTTTCGGCAATGACATGGAGGCTCTTTGGTACAAGATTATTGTAAGTAAGTTTGGGATAGGTTTGAATTTTTTGGATATTAATCAATCTGCTAGAATTTATATGCATAGTCCTTGGAAAGCCATTTTTGTTTTAGCTCCTTTCTATTCCATCATTCGTTTTGGGTTGGGTATGGGTTCTACTATTCGATTTTGGCATGATTTATGGTGGGGAGAGTCTACTTTTAAAATTAGATTCCATAGATTATTTATGGTTGTACAGCATAGGAATGCTGTGGTTTCTGATATTCTTTCTTGGCCATCTATAGGTCTAGTTTGGAATCTCTCTTTTAGAAGAGATCTCAGAATTGCTGAGATGGAAGAGTTTTCGAGTCTTATTAATATCCTTAAATTTTGTTTCATTGATGCGGAGTGTCGGGATTATCGGGTTTGGCCTTTTTGGAGTCTAGTGGTGTTTTTTCCACCAAGTCATATTTTCATTTTCTTGGCCGGGAGGACAATTTGAACCCTCCTTTTAGTGTTTCCAAATTTTGGAAGGCCAAAGTTCCTCATAGAGTGAGATTATTTGTTTGGACTGCTTTTCTTTATCGTATAAATATCTGTGATATGTTCCAAAGGAGGAGAGACAATATGGCCATCTCTCCACATATTTGTTTCATGTGCAGGAACCAAGGGGAGACGGTGGATCATCTATTTCTTCATTGTTCAGTGGCAAGAGGGATTTGGATGTATTTTCTGCAGTCGATGGGGTTGGATTGGGTCTTACCGGAACACATTGTAGAGCTGTTTGATCAATGGCGTTTTCAGGGTTTGGGGACAAGAGGTAAGGTTTTCTGTGAGACACTCTTCTTTTCGGTTCTTTGGGCTATTTGGTGTGAGCGGAATAGGCGTGTTTTTGAGGAGATTCAGCGTTCCTTCTCTTGGCTTATTGAATCCATTATGGGCATGGTGGCTAGCTGGATGTCTGTAAGGTAGGAATTTAGGGGAATATCTATGGACTGTATTGTCAGAAGCTGGTATGAATTGATTGTCTCTCCGGTAAGAAATCCAACAAAGGTCGAGATTTGGAAGGCACCACCTAGGGGTTTTATTAAGGTTAACTTTGATGGCTCTTCTTTGGAAGTTCGGGGATTGGAGGGGTGTCCAGGAATTCGGATGGTGATATTATGCATATTTTTTCTGGTCCGATTGGTATTGTGGATTCTATCACTGCTGAATTAAGAGCCTTGCTTGTCGCTCTGGTTGAAGCTAGAAAGATGAATTTGGAGCCTTTACAAGTTGAAGGTGATTCTCAGTTGGTTATCTCGTGGATGAAAGGCGAGAAATCTACCCATGGAGATATACCCACTTGATTAGACATGCTCGTTATCTTTCTAACGGATTGGGCATAACTTTTAGTCATTGTTGAGATCAGCTAATGATGTTGTAGACACTTGGGCTAGAAGAGGTGTGGAGAGAGTGGATTTTGGGGCTGGTTTGCCTAGGGGGAAGAGATTGAGATGACAGTTGGATAGTTTTTGTACAGTTTTATTCTCTTTTTATGTTTCTTTCGTAATCTACCTTGTAGCTTGGCTTTATTTCTGATTCACATTTCGTGATTCTTTGCTTTTGTAATCTTCTTTGATGGTTAATAAAACTGTTGTTAATGATAAAAAAAATGTTAATGATCAAAAAAAAAAAAAAGATACCCTTTTTTTGGGATCAGTAATGGTTAATCATATATATATATATATATATATGATTAACCATATATATATATATGATTAACCATACCCCCAAATTGACCAACATCTATACAAAAACAATTAAAAGAAAAAGATGCCCTATACCCCCAAATTGACCAGCATCTATATATCCCAATTAATCCCAATAGAACACCAAGCAGTGATCAAAATCTTCAAACAAAAGATCCCTAAACTACAGGAAATTCAAAGCCCACAAAAAAAAGCAGAGAAACAGACATATCCACCAGTTTCCGAAATTGAATTTCCTTGTCTTCAAAAATTCTGTGATTCCTTTCGCACCATCGATACTTCACTGTTGGTCCGCCGACGACTGTCGGCAGGCTCCATCAGTCCACCGACCCTTCGTCGGTGAGAAGTCCCGAGAGCAAATTTTCTCAGGGACCCTCACCGATGGTTTGTCGGTCCACCGATGGCCCGCCAGCAGGCCGTCGGTCCATCGACAAGCCTTGATTTTCCAGAATTTTGTTGATTTTTGTGAGTTTTTTTTACTCCCTTTCGTGCCAAATCTCAATGCAACATATTCATACATGAAATACGCCAAATCCTCCTGTTAGAAGCTCTACCAAACCATGAGTTATACTTAATAGCAATCATACACAACCATGATATCCACACTCACAACCCAACATACGATCATAAAACAGCATGTATAAGTATTATAAGAATAAGAAAACCATGCACACATGTCACACAAGTAGGTCAAACAATTTTTGCACACAAGATTTAAAGGAAACAAGGGAAGTCCACTCACCTGATTGTTCTAAGAGAATACTGATTTTAGAACTTCTAGATCTTCTCTCTCTCTCTTTCTTTTTCTTCCTTGGTTTGGTTCGGACGATGCACTCTCTCAAGGCCAACTAGATTAATCAAATTTACTTAAGCCCATAATCCACCTAAAATTCATCCCATTAAGTCATTGAGTGATTATTTGTGTTGCCTTTTTAGGCTTTCTAAGTGAATTAACCAATCAAATTTCGATTACGTCCTGACTTAGAAGAATTATTATGTTTTAATTGGGAATTCAGATTCAGGTCATTACAGAAATGACAAGAAAGTGAAGAAATGCCAAAGATATTAATGAATCTGAAAAATTTAACTAAAGTTTTGTTTTTGGAAGTTATGAATGGCATATAAATAAAATGATGAAAGTTGATATGAATGATTAGTTGATTTACTGGTTGTACAGAGGAGCACTTTGACCAGGGAGATTTACTGCCAGAATAGTCAAACTTGTACAGAAATAAAGTAGCACAAAAGGCAACATCTTTTATATATTACAGATGTATAAAGATTGGTAGATTCAAAGCCACTTGAACATAAGAGCCCATGGAAATTTCATTGTCATCTGGCATGTGGTGTTACATGAGATTTCCTCTTGGAAGAAAGAAATAAACAGAAATTTCACCTATCTCAAGAGTATGGTTCTTTTTATAACATACTGATGAGTATGATTACTGTTATAGCATCCATTTTGGGTGAAAAAACAAGTAAATTTCTGTTCTTTGCAACTGTTTGAAAGTATACGATGCTGTAATATGCTTTACTGTTATAGCATCCATTTTAGGTGGAGAGAAGTAAATTTTTCATATTTTTATAGAACTTGCCAATTGCAACTTGTTGAAAGTACAAAGCTTTAAGTTTTGTTTCGCAGCTTTTGAAAACGGTGTTATCAAATGATGTGTAAGACATCGTTACTTTTGCTATATTGTTGATTGTTTTAATAATTTATTGTTCTATCCGTTCGCTTCTGTTATCAGGCTGGCCTTGCTCTGGGGGATCTGAAGTCAGTCAAGGATCTATATGATTTCAAGACTTTGACTGTGCTGTTCCTTATCGGATTCGTCTTTATATTTCCAGCAATCCTGAAGAGGAAGAGAACATATGAATAAAAGTTCTATTGGTGAATCTCCTCTCATCTTTCATGGAAAAGGCGGTTGGAAATGATGGATTTTGTGGCTGTTTGCATACTGTTGGATCTAACAAACCGATACACAGGCTCTGGGCGTTCATTTTTGTTGCCATAAAACAAATTCTAGTCCTCATGCACTGTTTAATACATGTGTTCATTGGCATGCTCCAAGAGAAGGTTGAGGAAAGCAAGAAAAATAGCACATTGTCTATGTTAATTGACTACTCTGTTCCAATATGACATTGGGGAGCCTGAATTTGTTGCAAGATGGCCTTCCCTCGTTCCCTTCTTGGATTGAATAGGAAATTGTCTTTACATAGAAATGATGACTGTATTGAACTACTTATCCACAGTAACAATAAACTGCTTATTTGAAGAAGATAGCATTTGGAAAATATATTTATTTAAATATTTGTAAATGTTTAGGGGTAAAATAGATATTATGAAAGTTTAGAAATAATATTCAAGTGCTTATGAAAAGTTTAAGGGTAAAATAGGTATTATGAGAATATTACTAAAGTTTAGAAATAGCTTCCCCCGTAAGTGATAAGAGAAGCTGTTCTCAACAGCGTCTCCTTATGGGTAGGAGTGCAACTTGGGTCGGGTTAACCGTAACCCCAACTGAATCCGACTTTAGTTTGGTTTGGGTTGGGTTTTATAGTACCTTGAGTCGGTTTTGGGTTAGAAAAAGCAAACTCGATCTAATGCGGTTTGGTTTTGGATTGGGGCTTTGGGTAACTCGACTCAAACAGAATTAACCCGATCTTTAAATATTTATAAATTATAATATATCTAATATATAGGGGTTTATAGAAACCTCTCTAAACTTTTGTTATTTTTAAATAAGCCCCTTGGTATATCATAAACACGAAGAAGAAGAGTGGTGAGGAGTTAAGGTTCTTTCTCTTCACAGTTTCGATACTTAGTCTAGTGGCGACGGTGATGTCGACAACGACGTTAAGGCTTCACTTATATAGGTAGTACGTTCTCCTTCTCTCAACCTCTCTCTTCAATCAATTGGGGCTTCTTTTGTGAAGAATATGACTTTGGTTCTCAGATACTATCGGACTCTATTGTATTTGAAGTTTGAACTACTTTTAGTTTTGTTTTAAAACTTAGGTTTTGGTAAACCATTATGATTTGATCTGGGTAATTTGATTTTGTGTATAATAACTGGCTTTATCTTAAATAGATCATAAGAGAAATGGAGGCAAATAATTGTTAGTTTTGTTATTTTCTGGTAATTTATTTTTTGGTACAAACGAGCTGAGTTTATTCCAGGAACATGTGATCTCTATAGGCTAGAAATTGAAAATGAACCGAATTAACCCGACTCAAACCAACCCGAAATTAAAGTTTGGGTTGGGTTTAGGGTTTTCAAAATAAAATCGTTTTGGTGTTTGGGTTGACCTTCAAGGAGATCGGTATGGGATTGGGTTGAGGTGAACCCAACCCAAACCGACCCAAGTTGCATCCCTACTTATGGGTAGGGTAGCCTTCCTCTATTGCTTATGGGTAAGCACTTACCCATTAGGTGTTACCAAACACACTTTTAATTTTAAAAAGTCCTTTAATAATTATAAGCTGAAATAAGCACTTATATAAGCCGAACCAAACACAGCCTTGAAGTCACTCTGTCTGTAATCAAGACTCAGCATTGTAACTTCATCTCAGTATTCACCAAGGAAAGTGGAAGATGACAAGAATACAGTGTAGCAATGTCATGCTTAGCTGAGATGATGCTGGGCTGCCTTAGGGCAATCTGGTGCTTAGCCCCCATTAGCTCGAGGAGGCATAGAAAGGAACAAGCATAAAAAAAGAATTCCGCAGCATTTAAAAGTGTCTTCCACAATAACAACATACTACAGGTAGATTATAAGCCAGCCATTTCTCCCTAACATCATGTCTTCAGTGCGAATTCCAACATTAAAGGAGTCCCTATCAACTCTCGTTCTAGTTAAAGTGTATGCAACCCTATTGGCCAAGTGTCACTATCAAATAATAACGCCTTGAGAAAGTCAATAGCACAAGGATTTTATAAATCGATGATTGTAAATGAATCTTCCTCCACCTTAACATATATAAGTCTTCAATCCTGTCAAGAGAGCATATTGTAACGCCTTGGAAAGTTTAGTTTTTCTTTTTGGGCGTTTTGTTAATTTTTTTTATTTTTGATGGTTGTTGGTTAATTTTTGTGGCCAATTCTTCTTTTTGTACACCCTTGTTGTGTGCTCTGACCCATACTATAGTCTTGCTCCTTTAATGAGCTTGGATGATTGAGATCTGTTCTCCCATCTAAAGGCTAATGGAGGGTTCAAATCTGTTAAGGTTTTGAGGATAGGGTTTATAGACAGTTTTCAAACCCTAGTCTCATTTCTCTTGAGAGTTTTGACTGAGAAGAGGAGAGAGGAGGAAGCTTCAAGGGAGAAGAGGACCAAGGCTGGAAGATCCTCAAGTTCGACCAACCAATTTTCGTCCAAGAAGAAAAGATGATTTGCTGATCAGGTAAGTGTATTGTGTACACTTGTTGTGTGTTTCTTAGGATTCCCTTGATTCATTGCATGTAAGTGAATCCTTATATGTTTATTGATGATTGTATGTTTATGAACATCATTTTATGGTATGAAAATCTTGTTGTGATGGTAAATGCGGATATTACATGTTTAGGTTAAATATTTGTCTCAGATTTGTGTTCTTGATGATTTCATGAAATTACTTATGTAATTATTAAATGTTGTTTGATTTATATTTTTAATGTGTTTCCTTTGTAACTAAAACCCTTTTCGGACCTAAATTTGCCTTGAAAATGTAACCTAGGTGGAGAGGATTGCAAAAACCCAAGTGATGGGGCAAACTGGGGCAAAAACCCCAAAATTGCGCCTGTTAGTGAGTGCGTCGGTGCGCTGACGGCACATGCCGACAAAATCTGGTGCAGTGCGACCCTGTCGGTGGGTAAGTTGGTCTACCGATAATAACTTGTAGTCTAGGTGTATTGGTTGGTGGGTGGTCGGTCTGTCGACAAAACCTACCGACGACCATCAGTGGACTCGTCGATTGTACCGGCGGATTTGCCGATGGAAATGGAAGTGGACCTTGGATCTTGGTCGGTGGCATCTATGACATCCACCGACTGGCATCGGTGGATATGTCGGTGGCACCGACGGACCCGCCGCTGAACCCGCCGATGAATGAGAATGATTACCCCTTGGACTGGTCAGTGGGTCGTCGGTGGCACCGACGGGACTCACCGAAGGAAGTGTAGGTGGGTGGTCAGTAGCACCGATGGCACCCACCAAGGAGACTTTTAGACTTTGGTCGGTGGGGCGTCGGTCTACCGATGGACCCGCTGACGGAGAATTTGGTTTGGTGATAGTGTTTGATCGGTGGAATCGATGACACCCTCCGAAGAGACCTTTTGACCCTGTCGGTGAGAGCGTCAGTCCACCGATGACACCCACCGAGGAGAGCCTATTAGACCCTATCGGTGAGTACGCCGGTCCACCGACAGGACCTGCCGACAGTGTAAGATTGAGCAATGTTATGGGAGTTTTAGAAGGGGGATTAATACCTGAACTGGCCATAATTGTACTGTGTTATATCGAATGTTTTTTTTAGCATTTCTACTTGAGTAAAATGTGATTGGCTTGTACAATTTACTTCATTGCATGCCACCTTCCCTTGATGACGTGCATGGACTCGTGGAATGAAACTAGAACCTTTACTTATATGCATGACCCGTAGTGTACCACGTATAGTTGATTGATGGTTGATTATGTATTTAGATTGATGTGATCATATAGAATGCCGTTCTTGCTATTCTATCATCAATTCTTGAACACATAGATGTTTTGTGATTCATTACATATTGAGTGATATTTCTCAAACTTGATAATATGTTGCATATTATGTAGTTTGCTTGCTAATGTCATTCATATAATGGACATGCATGCATGATCAGTCCTTGTGAGGACTTGGATCCCAGAGCACCTTGGCTCCTTTATGACGGACCATAGGGTAACGTGAGGATAATTGGACTTCTTGGTGAAGTGCCAATTGAGAGACATAGATCTCTGGTGTCCCAAAGAGGGACTAATTATGATCAAATCGTATATGATTTAAGGGTGATGGATTTGCATAGGGTAACGTGAGGATACTTGAGTGAAACGTGAGGATACTCACGTTACCTTATAGTCCGTCATAATGGACATGCATGCATGATCAGTCCTTGTGAGGACTTGGATCCCAGAGCACCTTGGCTCCTATACACATATATATATATATATATATATATGGAGGACAACCGATTGGTTGTGTGTGTGTGTGATGTACACGGGGGATATCTTGGTGAGACCCGGAATTCGTTCCCACGATAAAAAATAGAGGTGGGGCGTGACTCTCCATGAGTTGTGTGAAATAACCCAAGTCAATTAGGAGAGTTTAGCGTAATTAGTAATAAGTAATGTGTAATTAGTTAGAAATTAAGGGCTAATTTAATTTTTTTAGTAATGGCTTATCCAATTATGATTGGTGGGAGCACAATAGATTACCTACTGTGCATCAGACACAAGCATAATCTCAAAGTTATTTTAATGGCTGGGATTTCGCAGGAACAAATAAACATAATCAATGGTTAGGATT
>JAUPMG010150193.1:0-11038 GCA_031762675.1 Pachysandra terminalis
AGAAGGTTTCTCAAGATATCTTCTTCATCTCCACTTATTCCTTCACTGTCATCGGAATCAATAAGTTCATCAGGGTCCGTCGACAAAGCATCCTGTTCATCCTCAGAGGCCAAAACCTGAAAAAGGAAAAATCAATTTGGGTATGAACATTTATGTAAAAACAGAAATGAGAGACAGGAAACAAAATCATAAGTGCTGCTTGAATTTGGTAAATAAATTGGCAATGACTGAGTCTAAAAAAATGGAATATAAACAAAAATAAAATAAAACAAAGCTTTCCGTTTACTTCTCCTATTATTCCCACACATGAGTCATGTTACTTCTAGTCTATATGAAATAGCTATTAGGGTTTCTCAACATGACTCATGCATGGGCAATAGAAGAGAAGTCTAAAGGAAGCCTCGGTCACGAAGATTCATCGAGAGAAGTTAAGGATCCCAATGCTTGAGGCTTGAAAACCCAATTCGTGATGTCAGATCAAAGATCCACGCTAAGTGTTGCTGTTTAAATGTTCAACAATTATCTATATTATGTCTACTGTATATTCAAAGGTTTTTTAAGTATGTTTAAGGGTTTCAATGATATTAAGTAGTAGCCAAGCTGTTTTCAATATCGTTACCTAGATCTATTTTCTCAAGGGATTATCTACTGTTTTTGGATCTGTTTATGAAGCTTTTATGTGCTTAGAAGTTTTGATCTTCTAAAATGTAGATAACCCTATTTATTAAGAGAGATACTTTTATTTCTACTTTCTAAATACGGTCTTATACTTTAGAGTTTATCTACATGATTTCTATTTGGTACATGTGATAGTTATGATATGAGTATGAATACAATGGATATGCACTCATGTGTGGCATGTATGTGATTACAAACGGAATATGGAAGAAGATATATGAAGTAGTCCTTGCAAGTGACGGGTGAGTCCATCTGATCAATGGAAAGGGTTGTGTGGTTAGCTAGTGATGTTTGGCGTTATCCATACTTGGTGTGCCATCCTTTGGATGGGGGGTTTCGTTACCTAAGGCGGCCAATAAGGAGACATGTGCATCGGTATTTCCCAAGGAGGCGTGGAGTCACTTACTAATGAGTAGGCCCGTACTCTGGTATCACCCAGTGGGGATGATGACGATATGTTTGTTTACCTAGGATGAGGCTCTTACCCTTGCTTACCCTAGTGGAGGTAATAGGAATAGTTATGATAATAAAGAAATCATGATATGTATGATATATATGTATAACAGTTATGTTCTTATTCTCCTAATTCTGTAGGCCTTATTGATAGGTTATGCTATGATAAAGCTTTGAACAGTTTTACATGATGTTTTCCTTTACCGTGGTTGATTACTTACGGGGATAAAAACCTCATTAAGTTTTTGTACATATACATGTACTTCGGTGCGTATATATGTAGTTGCTTTGCAGGTATGGGGGAGCTGCATTGGGGCGAGAGGGGGCAACCGCTCCCCCCGCCCCTCAATTTTTAAATTTTTTTAAAGAGAGCAATTATTTATGTAACATGTTACAACTTGCCCCTATAAAATTTTGATTTTGCCCCGTAGAGTTTTTTTGTTGCCCCCTCTCTATTTTTTTTTTTCACTTTTGTATCCTCGCTCACTAAGGGTAGGCCTGTCAACAGGTCGAATTCGGATCGAATTTTGATACATCCGAGTCTGATCCGATAACAAAATCCGAATATCAGAATTCGATTCAGTATTCGATAGATCATGTATTACATGACCAGATTGGATTAGGATCAGATTCGGATAGATCAAATTCGGATATATCCGAATCCGATCCGATAACAAAACCCAAATATCCGAATTCGATTCAGTATTCGATGGATCATGTGTTACATGATCCAAATTTAAGTTCGATTGGGAACTCGAACATCCAAATCCAATCCAATAAGCCAAAGCTTTTGCACTTTAGCGATTATACTTTTATATTTTAATTATTTAGATTTAACTAATTTAAAATTTTTAGTTAATTAAAAGTCATGTGCTTCAAGACTTCATAATTTATATCATGTGCTTATATATTTTTATATTTTTAGGTCTTTAAATACTTGAACAAATAATAATTTAAGAACATTTAGATTTTGAATATATATATATATATATATATATAAATGGTACCGGATCCTTATCGGATTGGATAGGGGGTATATACGAATTTGATACGATTATGAATCGGATTGGATCGGATCACTTTATTCAAATCTCGGATCATAGATATTATACCGAACCTAGAGTTATCGGATCCGTATCGGTTTCAAATCGTGATCCGACCCGTTGACAGGCCTAACTAAGGGTGTCAATTGGTTTAGCCTAACCTGAAAACTGAACAAATCAAATCAAAAAATTTGGTTTGGTTTGACTTTCTTTCCTTCATTTTGGTTTGTTATGGTTTAGAAAACAAACAACTGAATTAAATTGGTTCGGTTTATGGCTAAGGTTTCAACTAAACCAAACTGAATTTAAAAAACTGATGTAGATTATATATATTATTTATATATATGTGTATCTATAATATAAAAACTAGCATTAATTTTGTCTTATTTTTGTCAAAAATAGCATTAATTTTGTCAAACTTAAAATCAATTTTTTGCCAAATCTCGCCCCCCTACAACAGAATCCTGGCTCCACCCCTGTTTGCAGGTAATTCAAGAGTAATTGATCGTGAGAGTAGCACAACGAAAGCATAGATTGGGATAGTTAGGTTTCCATAAGATTTAGATCCAAGGGCTGTGTAGTTGCTCATATAGATTTAATGTAAATAGCAATGTAATTCACTAGACTTTAATGTATAAAGTATTACGACGTTGTACTTAATTCTTCTGCATATCTGATGTTCCATCTTCCTTGTGGAGATGACAATAGTTCTTTGAATATCACGTCGGAATTGTAAGGTGTGAAATTCGGGCTGCGACATCATAGGTATAAAAAGCCCATCCATTGGGCACAAAAAATGATTGCAAAATAAGCTTCCGAAGTGTAACTGGGAAACAAAGTAAATTTTCTCCCTTTTAACATAGTTTGAAAACACACACACACACATATATATAAGGTTAACACCTATAAATGTGGCTTTGAAAGTCAACAGTCATATCACTAGAATAAAGACTCGATAACATTTAACAACAAAAGCAACTTATGGATGATTAAAGGACGTTTCATTGATTCAGGGCTCGTTTAGTTCAACTTTTGAAAAGCAACTTTTGAAAAGTTAAAGCTGTTGAGAAGTAGATTTTATTATCTACTTTTCTGCTTTATAATCAAAAAGTATGTTTGGTACCAGATCGGTCCAAATCGATACCAGCCTGGACCGTCCAATTTATAAATTATAAATAAAAAACAAAAAACAAAAAAAGTCAGACCAATTGCACTGGTTGTACCGGTCACCGGAACAGTTGTACTGATCGGTCCAAACTTGTACCGGTTGTACTGATCGGTCCAGGCCGATACCGGTTGTACCGGTCCGGTCCAAAACTTCACGATACAATTATTGTATCGTGGCTTGGGACTGGACCGGACCAATCTTTTAAACTTTGATCAGGAGGATCGAAGAGGAAACAAAAATGACTTTTCAACTTTTGATAAGTTACTTTTTTAACGTATCATGAAAAGTTAAAATTTGACTTTTTAACTTTGAGAAGCTACTTTTTATTTATGTTACCAAACTAACTTCTCTTCATTTTTTGACTTTGACTTTTAAAAGTTAAAAGTATGTTTGGTACCGGATCGGTCTAGATAGATACCAGCCTGGACCGTGCAATTGGTCTGACGTTTTTTTTTGTTTTTGTTTTTAATTTATAAATTGGACAGTCTAAGCTGGTTTCAATCTGGACTGATCCGGTACAAAACATACTTTATGATTATAAAGCAGAAAAGTAGAAAATAAAATATTGTCCACCTAACTTGATTCTTATGCAGCGATTGGAACATTTCGTTCCAGCTGGTCTCTCGGGGGGCCAACTTGGTGGCTGAGGATTTGGCTAGGGGTTTGGGGAGGACTGTCATGTTCGAGGGGATCCTGAATTTGGAGATGATATAGGAGCGGGCTTGACAGTCTTTGTGAGTTTGGTTTGGTGGTGCCTTCCACTGTTTGTGGGCTTTAGGTTTTTTTCAGTTATGTGAGTTTCTGTTTTTGGCCCTTGGCTAGAGAGAGTCTCTCCAGCTGGGGTGTTTATGTATTTTGTTTCCTCTCTCCGTCCCATATTTTATATAATTCATCATTTATCAAAAAAAAAAGTTAAAAAGTAAATTCCAAAAGCTATACCAGACATACCCTCATGGAATTTGAAGAATAATGTAATGCTGGTTAGGGAATTGGCAGACATGCCAAATGTATCTTTTCATCAGGTTAACAGGTCTGCTACTGCTCTCGCAGACTAGCAGACCCTTTGGCTAGGGATAGATCTATACGAGACATAATGGCTATCGAGGAGAATATTTCACCAGTTGAATGGATGTAGAAAGCTTGGGGGCATGGCAGTGTTAATTAAGGTGTTTCTTTTGTACTTGCTACTGTTTTTCCCTTTCCATTGTTATATATTATCCAACTCCCAGTTATTCATCAAAAAAAAAAAGTGTTTCTTTTGTGGTTACATTTCCATGTTATGCTACACAAGTTTTTGTTTTGATTTTCTGTTTTGCTGTTCGTTTTAGGTAGTTTGGGGATTTAGCTCAATCCCTTGCTAGTTTTTGCTTATGTAATTACAGATTTACAGTTGATATTCTCTTATTAATATAGTTTTGTTCACCATCAATATATGTGTGTGTGTGTGTGTGCGAACGGTCCAATGTCCTACGTACAAAATATTACTTAATTACACATCCAAATCAGAAAAAAAAAATGTGTGCATGATTCTATCATATATAAAAGGAACATATAGCTGAACTGATGCACACTTAAATACTCACCTCTAGCTCTGCAAAATCAAACCAAGGGCAACAATCAATGATCTCACAAACGAAAATGACTGTGTCACGTACAATAAATCCTGCATCTGGTTCCATCAGCTCTGGCAATTTCATAAACTGAAGAACAGAATTATTCCATTTCTTTGTACAGATAGAGGACTCTTTCCACATACTTTTAGCAGGATTCTTTTGATTTACCACAGCCATCCTGTATCTGACCCAAAAATTCTTATCAGGATCATTCCCACCTGATTGATCACTCTCCAGGTATATACATATGGTTCCAAAAGACTCATATACACCTGCATTATTCAAAAATACGTTGGAAACATGGGATGAGGCAAACATCAGGGAAAAGTTTAAAAAAAAAAAAAAACAGACAACTACAATCACATCAATAAAGACGAAGAGCAGTAAAAAACAATGACAACGACTCACCTATCCGAAGCTCACATCCACCAGCTTGAAAATATTTACTAAAAATCTTCCGGACCTCCAGTATTTCTCTGAAGGAGAAAAAGTTCTCAACCTTCCAAGTAAATGACCTTCTCTTCCCAAGCCCATTAGTTTGGGAACCCACATTGCTCGATTCTGCACTCTGACCAGTAAAGTCGTGCATAACAGATGTCTCCTTCAAAATAAGAACCTCCGCAGAGAATACGACAGTGTCTTGAACAAGAAACCCAGAATCCTGATCAAAGAGACTAGTAAGTGTTATAAACTCACGCCAGCCCCAGTCCTTTGCAGCTTTGGAATAACGGTTCTGTGACTCCTTTATAACAGACTTGTCTTCCATTCTCTGGTTCACAACACATAACCGATGACTCACAAAACAACTCCAATCACTGCTAGTGTTTCGTGAATCCGTAACTTCGAGAAACACTGAAAGGTGGCATGGTGGCTGGGACTGCCCTGATGCCATGAAGTATAAGTCAAAATTCCCATCAGTCTTCTTATCACAACCTAAGTAACTACGAGCCTTGCTCAGATAGTTTTCATTCCAGAAGTAAGAGGTTCTATAGCCCTCCATACATTCAACCTCACAAGTATAGAGTCCATAAGTAAGAGGTTATATAGCCCTCTAAACCAGGGTTCTAAATTTCGCTGGTATGCCACGAAATATCGTCATTTTCTAGTTTGGTGACACAAAATAATTTTGTGATATTTCGGCGATATTTCCCCATTTTGGCGAAATTTGTGCCCCCTGGCGAAATCGAAATTTAAAACCTTGTTCTATACATTCAACCTCACAAGCATAGAGCTAACAGTTCTTAAATATATATATATATATATATGGCACAAAAAGAAACCGAGCATCCATACGGCCATTGATGATAGCAGGTTAACTATTAAATTTAGATAAAATGATAAATAAAGAAAGTAATCGAGTGTGCAGTCATGTTACATACCTCGGGGATAAACAATGAGGCGACAATCCCTGTTTCCAATCTGAAACCTCCTGCTTTTGACACAAAGACCCGTAATCTTCCTCTTCTTCAAAAGATCCTTCAACCTTGTGAAGTTCTCAATTCTCCAAGTGAACTTCCCCACATACCCATCAGACTTCCTTGCACCACCATTCCTCACTCCAAGTATTCCACCATTCTTCGAGAAGCTACTAAATTCCTTAATGATATGGAAGGACGCACTGAACACTGCAGTATCATCAACAAGGAACCCCGCATCTGGTCCAACAAAATCCGACATTTTCATATAATCATTCCAACCAAGACTAGTATTATCCCCACTCTTATTATCTGCAGCGAACCGCCCATACGAGTCCCGGTGCATATGGTTAAACCCCGGTTTCTGATTCAACACCGACATTCGAAACAAGCACCAACAACTCCGGTCAGGGACAGCCGACTTCTCGGTATCCTTACTCTCCAAACACATTGACAAGTGCTCAACCCCATTAACAGAGCTCTGATAAACACTAATCCTAAGATTACATTCACCAGCCGGAAACACAGGGCTCATTATCTTCTGGGTCTTAATCATTTCCTTAAACAGACTAAAGTTATGAACCTTCCAAGTGAACTTCCCACTGAGGATATCAGAAACCAACCCGGCGGTTGTCACCGATGACGAAGACGACGACTGCAACTCATTGTTATCCCTAGAGAACGAAACGGATTCATTCAGAACGAGAATATCAGCAGTGATGAGTACCGATTCGTTATTGAAGAGAAACCCAGCTTTGGGATCAAGAATCAAAGAAGAAGGGGTAAAATCACACCAACCATGAGATTTTTTCTTACTGGAGAATCGATGCCATGAATCCCTGTGGATCGACTTCGACTCGTCGAGGTGATTAACGAATGAGAGGCGATAACTGGCGAAGCAATCCCATTTGGAGGACGACGAGCCACGAGGATCCATGATTTGCATATAGATTGAGAAGTAACCAGGTAGGGCTTGAGAATCACCTTTAGGGTAAACGAGTAGCCGGCAATCGTAGCCGCCTACCTCGAAGTAACGGCTCCAAAGAGCCCTAGCTTTCACCTTCGGGAAATTGAAGACCGTCCACCGGCAGACCGCCGAGTGATCGCCACGGCGCTCGACGGCGACCGACTCTTGTCCACCGCCGTCTCTGAAACACACCGGCTCTTCTGCCGCCATTATTGAGACGGACTTCGCCGATGAAGACGACGATGACGGAACGGCCATAGAATGATGTGGTGGGTCCGAGAAAGCGGAAATGGACGGTGATGGAGACGATGATGATGATGATGATGAATCTGCTTCAGGTAGCCGCTGCTTCATCGTATGAACATGAAGGGGATCTCTGCTTCGGTTTTCTGGTTCGTTCTTGTTTTGGTTTTTCTTCGCCATCTCTTGTTCTTCTTTTTGATATTTCTTCGTTTTGATTTTAATTGGAGATAGTTTTGGTTGTGCACTTGTGCTGAGAGATTTTGATTAACGGGATACAGCTGAATCTTGTGGGCTCGAATCCTCCGCAGCTTAAGCCTTGCAGCAATCCATATAGCACCGTTGGATTGTTGCCACGTGGATACCAAAAATGATATCCAAGGCAAATTAGCAAGGTATCCAGTTCGGGTACCCATGTGTTATTCGAAAAATAAAATTAACGCCGTTAACGGCGTTTTTTATTATTGTTTTTCCGCGTTATTTTATTTATTTCTGTTTTTCTTCTAATTTTCAAACTCATTTTGTGCTCCACATTCTCAACTTCAACGACATCAATACTCTAGAGAAGAGAGTATCTACATCATCATCAATCTCTACTCATTAACAGTTTTAGCTAGCTAGATCTCGTTCTATCTGGATTGCTGTTGTTCTTTTCTTTTCATTAAAAATGATCAAAACAGTTGGTTTTTAAAAGGCCTTATATGCCTTGGGTACCCTCCAAAGGGTTGTGGAAAGGCTCATATAGGGGCTAAGGTGGTGTTTGTGTGTGTGGGGCATGGTGGTGAGGTGTGAGAGGGTATATATGGTTGTTGTGGTGGTACCCAAGGCATAAATGTCAAGCCTTGTGCACCATTAGGCCAATTAAGCATGGGGTACCCAAATTTAGCCTTGGGTACCCAAGGCAAAAAAAAAATCCAAAAAAAAAAAAAAAACAGTTGGTTTTAAAAGGCCTTCTATGCATTGAGGTACCCTCCAATGGGTTGTGGAAAGCCTCACATAGGGGCTAAGGTGGTGTTTGTGTGTGGGGCATGGTGGTAAGGTGGGAGAGAGTTTATATGAATGTTGTGGTTGGTAACCAAGGCATAAATGTCAAGCCTTGTGCATCATTTGGCCAATTAAGCATGAGTTCCCAAATAAAGCCTTGGGTACCCTGTCAAGGATACCCAAGGCTTATTTTGGGGTCAACAAGGCAAAAAAAAAAAAAAAAACAGTTGGTTTTAAAAGGCCTTATAGGCCTTGGGTACCCTCCAAAGAGTTGTGGAAAGGCTCACATAGGGGTCAAGGTAGTGTTTGTGTGTGTGAAGACATGGTGGTGAGGTGTGAAAGAGTATATTAGGGTTTGGTGGGGGGTACCCAAGGCTTACAGGTTAATCCTTGTGCAAAATTTGGCCACTTATTGACAGGGTACCCAAGGCAAAAAAAAGCCAAAAAAAAAAAACAGTTGATTTTAAAAGGCCTTATATGCCTTGGGTACCCTCCAAAGGGTTATGGAAAGCCCAACATAGAGCTAAGGTGGTGTTTGTATGTGTGAGGCATGGTGGTGAGGTGTGAGAGAGTGTGTTAGGGTGTGGTGGGGGGTACCCAAGGATTACATGTCAAGCCTTGTACACCATTTGGCCAATTAAGCATGGGGTACCCAAATTAAGCCTTGGGTACCCTTGACAGGTCAAATGGTGCACAAGGCTTGACATTTATGCCTTGGGTACCACTCACAACAACCATATACACCCTCTCACACCTCATCACCATGCCCCACACACACAAACACCACCTTAGCCCCTATGTTAGCCCCTATGTGAGTCATTTCAACACCACCTTAGCCCCTATGTTAGCCCCTATGTGAGTCATTTCAAGCCAACTGTTTTTTTTGTTTTTTTGCTCTTTTTTGCCTTGGGTACCCCATGCTTAATTGGCCAAATGGTGAACAAGGCTTAACATGTAAGCCTTGGATTGATTTATTGATCCTTAGCCTCGGTAACTCTTTTAATAATCTGAAATAAATTACAAGAGTTCGCATCTATCTAATTGCTCATCTGTTTGAAATTTGTTGTGTCGATGTCTATGTGGGAGGTTCTTCTTTGGCAATAGTTCTCAGGCTGTTAAAATGACCCATCAAGAAATGGAAATGCAAATAAGATATGGCAATTGCAAAGGAACAAGGAATTAAAAGGAGAATTAATCTCTTTTTGACCCCAAAATATTATTCGGGGTATGAATGAATTAAGCATGGTTACCCCTATAAAGACTATAATTGAAGTATGAATGAATGAAGCATGGGTTCCCCCCTCTATAGAGAAGTGTCCCAAGGCTTTAGAGGGGCTACCCCCCTCTTTGGAGACTTTTTCCAACTCTTTAGAGGGTTCCCATGGCTTAAAATTTAAGGTGAGGGTTATTTAGTGTAATCGATGTGAGGTAAAACACCACCTAAGCCCCTATATTGGCATTTCCACAATCCTTTGGAGGGTACCCAAGATATATAAGGGCATTTGAAAACAACTATTTTTTTTTTTTGCTTTTTTTTTCCTTGGGTACTCCAAAATAAGCCTTTGATACCCTGTCAAAGGTACTCCAGGCTTAATTAGCCAAATGGTAAACAAGGCTTAACATGTAAGCCTTGGGTACCACCCACCACACCCAAATACACTCCCTCACACCTCACCACCACGCCCTACGCATACAAACACCACTATAGCCCCTATGTGGGTCTTTCCACAACCCTTTGGAGGGTACCAAAGCCATATAAGGCCATTTTAGACCAACTGTTTTATTTTTGGTTTTTTTTTTTTTGCCTTGGGTACCCTGGCCAAATGATACACAAGGCTTAACATGTAAGCCTTGGGTACCACCCACAACACCCAAATACACTCCCTCACACCTCACCACCATGCCTCACGCACACAAACATCACCATAATCCCTATGTGGGCATTTCCACAATCCTTTGGAGGGTGCCAAAGCCATATAAGGCCATTTTAGACCAACGGTTTTATTTTCGATTTTTTTTTTTTTTGCCTTGGGTACCCCAAAATAAGGCAAAATTTGGGTACCTCATTCTTAATTGGCCAAATGGTACACAAGGCTTAACATGTAAGTCTTGGGTACCTCCCACCACACCCAAATACATTTTCTCACACTTCACCACCATGCTCCATGCACAGAAACACCACCTTAGCCCCTATGTGGGCCTTTCCACCTGCCTTTGGAGGGTACCCAAGGCATATAAGGTCATTTGAAAGCAACTGTTTCTTTTTTTGGATTTGTTTTGCCTTGGGTACCCTATGAAGGGACAGGGTACCCAAGGCAAAATTTTGGTACCCCAAGCTTAATAAGCCAAATGGTACCCAAGGCTAACATGGTAAGCCTGGGGTACCCCAGGCTTAATATTTAAGCCTTGAGAACCCATTCTTAAGGTTATGGGTACCCTTTGAATCATTAATCTTGTGTACACAATGCTAACGAGAT
>JAUPMG010150224.1:0-11037 GCA_031762675.1 Pachysandra terminalis
CGTAGAAATACGGGGTGAAGGTTACACTTGGACTGGAAAACCTATGTAATCGGGAATTTCCGGTTCGGGTCGTGACACCATCCCCCATGGGACATCAGTTCACTCTCTCCAAATAGTATTTATCTACTTGAACATTTTGGACTCTTTTGGTCCTCACTCATATCTGGCCCTTCTGGGCACTCTGGACTCTTTTGGTCCTTACTATACTTAGCCTTTCATGTCAATTCATTTTTAACATACAACCATTGAATTCATTCTAGAGATCTATTATTTGTGGTCATTCTGACCGGGTAGTCTTAACGCAATGCAGTGGTACTCAATTTAGACAAACTTAACTAAATGCATTAAAATAGAAACAATCCATTACAAAAGCAACTTCATACAATCATATTATCAATCACCATGGATTACAACTCCATGTCTAACACATCCAAACTATTCCCAAATACCCAATCCATTTGTCACATTCATTCATCACAATGGAAGATATCATACATACATACCCTTAATGGTGACAAATCACACCTTATTTGTTTAAAACTTAAACAAGGCCACTTATTTACAACACATTGAATTTCTAATAATAAAACATCTAGTGAACACTGTATGCACTTATAATCATTAAGTCATACTTAAGTCACTTAATCCCATTCTTTCCTAATATACTGCATTATTTACCTTCTCTGGTATAACCTGTTCACAATGAGTGTATGGTTGCTATAACTCATTCACATCTTCTTATTACTTATATATAATAATTAGGTGTTCATCATTACATTTTCTCCTCCAATCCACATTACATTAGGTCCTTCCATTCCCAGATTAGGCTTATAATACTGGTTAATTCACTATACTTCTTAAATATGCTATATGCATCAAATCTCGAGGTAATGCTCTCAAACTTGCTAAGCATGGTCTAATATCTATGTTTACTACATGTAAAGGTCCTTAACCTTAAATTCACATTTTTAGTCTATCTGACCCGACTCGGGGCCACATGGACACACAGGTGATTTCTAAGGCAAAATTGGGGTTTCACACCCTCACTTCCTACTCTACATCTACAAGTGGTGTTCAAAAAAATCTAAATCATCTTCCTAGTGGTCCTAAACATGTTCTTAGTCATTTTAAATGCCTCATCTAAATTTCGGACTTTCTGGCCAAGGTTTCAGCCTATAGGAGGTGAAATAAGTGCAATAAGCCTATCAAATTAACTCCAAATCTGATGAAACTTCATAGGGGGTCTAATCTATCAAATACCAAAATAATGGCCTTAAAAACCCAACTTCATGGTTTGGTCGGCAGGTTGGTCGGCAGCGTAACCTTGTGCCGACCAAACTCAAGTGGGCCCAAAGATAGTGGGGCCAGGGCCAAAAGTCTTGTAATGGTCTCAATAGACCAAATCTAGGTTTAGTTTGATTTATGTTTTTGTTGTTTTTGGGGACCATAGACAACTTGGTGATGTGACTTGAGGCTAGTCCTCAATCTAAATTTTCTAAAGCAAGCCCCTGTTGGCAAGCCAAACCGTGAGCCGATGGAGGTGCAGACCAGGTACAGGACAGAATCCCAAAGTGTCAAATCTTCACCTATTCCTATGGATCTTGCATGGGTTCTCTATAAGGACTTGCTATATGCATGAATTGATCATTCTTTGTGTTTAAAACCTTCTATTCCTTTTTTAATCTTAGTTTTTATAATTGGGGATCAAACCCCTAATCTTCCCAAATTCATGATCTACTTGTGCACAACAACAATTTTACACTATTGGTTCTCTGTGGATCTCCCTACATTTATTATTACTCAACCTTAAAATGTATTACTCAACCTTAGTGTTTTGATTCAGTTTGTATCTCATTTTAGTTGTTCTTTTCTAAATCTGAAATTCATATCCTTATTCTATCACAATTTATGTTCAATTCTATATAGATCTAGTTATATACTTCCTATTTCTCAATTCTTACATGAAATTCACAAACATATGATTCTGAGATGTTATAGATGTCTGATATTTCCGTTCTTGCCCAAATACCATGGAATTGTAAGTCCACTCACCTTGAATTTGATGGATTCTTCTAGATTTGAGTTGCAGCACTTGATATCTCCATCTCCTCTTGCTCCTAGGGTTGAGATTTCTGATCTCCCATGCTTGAATTGGGGATCTCAGCCCAAATGTTCTATTTATAGAAAATGACTTAAGGGTCTGTTTAGCTTGGTGATAATGCTGTTTTCCGGGTCAGATTACAAAACCGGGGTTGAAACACATTTATTGTTCATACTTACCTCATTAGGTTTTAAATCTTCAATTAAAATTTTTATTCAAGTTGATTATTATTCTTCTCACTCAATTATATTTAATTTCATTTGATTTGGTACTAATCTTTGATTTAGTGACCAAAATACCCTTATTCTTTATTTTTATTTTTATTTTTTGGGCCCTTTCAACTATTGGCATCCCGCCATGGAGTATAGAGATGCATCTCTTAGTCAGCATCTCGTTGTGGAGTATTGGCATCCTGCCATGGTGTATAAAGACGCATCTCTTAGTCGGCATCCCGCCGTAGAGTATTGCCATCCCAATCATCGGGTATAGAGTTGCATCTCTTAGTTGGCATCCTGCCATGGTCATGTGATAATATGATGGTCATCGTCGGCGTACATTATCTGCCGCTAGAACCAATCCCATAGGACTGGGCTCTGCTTTTGATCCCGCCACTTTTTGTTCTTGGGTTTTGTTACATACACTAGTCCCCACGGGACTTGGTAATAGTAAATCATATTGGTAGTGCTTGGCACCACCTCATCCATAGGGTGGGGCTGCCTTTTGTCACGCCCTAGATCCCATGGCACGAATCCCTATGCGGGTGGCACAAATCTCGAGGTGAGACCTTCGGGTTCCCAACCGTGGAATGCAGTTCATAACAACAAATATGGAGTAATAAAGACTATTCTAAACATACCATCAGAGTGTGGAAACGTAAACATATGTTAAATTATAACCCTTTGGCTTCAGAAAAGCCTACAATCCATAATAAAACTAAATCCATCATGTCCACATTCCAATCCAACATAATCCATTAACAACCATCTAACACAATCTATCTAGAAACTGAAATGAAAAGGGAAAAATAGCATGAAGTCCATGTTCATCCATCACCACCTCAACCTGCAACATAAAATGTTATGTGAGCTTGGAATGCCCAGTAAGAACCAATTCTGTCGTCTATCCTCGTGGAATACCGTTAGTCCAAAACCACATAGCAATATCATACGAAACAATAAAAAAAAGTGAAGAGTAATCACACACCATATATGCATATAGGAAAATAGCAAGCACTATTGAGATGATAATTACGGTAAAGGAAGAGATGAATCTAAATGCGCCATGATGCTCAATGCAAGTGATGCAACACACGAGATATGAACGCAACTAATGCACTTCTTAGACAGGAAATTAGCTGGTTCCAAGTTGCCTTGGCATCCATTTTACTACAGCTGGAAGACACTCTCGTATCATGTAATAACAATCACAGGGCACCATTTTAATACAGCTGAATACAACTCTCTTAAGTCCCACGTCTACATCGCGGTTTTGTAGGATTTTTAACCTACTAGGCTCAATTCCCGTAGCTATTTCTCATTTATTCCTCATGCATAACCATGCATGGATGGGTCTCTCTAGGACGATTAATCTCATGGGGCTCAATTCCCCAATTCAACTCATCTTTGTTCCTCATGCATAACAATGCATGAATGGGTCACACAAGGACCAGTCACCATAACTAATAGGAGTTCTCACAAGGAACCCTATAGTTAACAACACTATCCGTCGCTGCCCGGTTGATCGGACAAGCTATTCAAATTAATACTCAATCCGTCGCTGCTCGGTTGACCGGACAAGCTATTAATTCCTCAAATCAATATTAGTAGGATTACTAGTGAAAACACCCTTCAGAAGCTAACCGTGCGCCGATACACACAAATAATCCGCCTGATTCTATCACAGGTATCCTTTCCACATGTAATAACTATATGACAATCATAATCAACATACCACATCCATTTAGTACCAAGGTCATGCATAGAAGTCATCAAATTAGGATTCGGATGACAATTCCCGTCAGAAACTATCCAAGCGCCCATACACACGGATAATCTGTCGGAAGCCATCATAAGTATTCTATCTAGTTTACAAGTACGTAATAGATCATAAGCTTATAAAACTAATCAAAATACACTAAAAAGAAACATCAAAATACCTATTTCAAATTTTCCATAAATTTTAAACCCCATCGAAGCTTGGTAGGTAGCTCGGTGTTACCGAGGTGCTTGTCGTAGCCTATTTTTCAACTTTGACACCTCTTAAGTGTTTAAATCATAACTAATTATATACTTATTGGATTGACCTAAAACATGGACCATTGTGTTCCTAACGAACAAGGGAATGCAAGAAAAATATACATATAAAAAATATTTCTCCCATCGGCAGGGTCACCGGTGTATCGATGCCCCTTTTTGTGTGTATTTTTGGTCCCTGTCAGTAGGATCACCGGCACATCGGTGCCTGCCGATGAACCCTGTTTCTGTGTGTTTAAGTTCCATTTGGAAGGGTGACCAGTGTGCCTATACCTGCCGACGGGTCATGGGAGTTGAATCCCAAAATCCCCAATTCGAAAACCCATCAATCCAGTTCAATTCAAAACCATGTAGAATCATTTTAAACAATTAGGATCACTATTAAATCATGTTAAATCTTCATTTAACCAAATCACAAGACTCAAACATACAATTATTATCACATACATTTTCCATCACCGATCTTACATCAAACAATCCAGAATTATGTAAAAACGAGAATAAACATCATTTAATTCGAAATCGAATAAATCCAACTCAATGAGATATTACCCATTAAATTTGAGTCATAAACTCATGTTTTCGGAAATCATACATACAAATTACATGTTTAAGCATTCTAAAGTGAAAACGAACTTGGTATCCTAAGAGAACTATACAGAAAATGGAACTTACAGTTTGCCGTTCTAGTTTATGATTAATATGTTCCTTCCTTCTTCTCTTCCTCCTCTTCTTCTTCCCTAAGCTATGTGACAGCTAGGGTTTCTTGTAAGGACCTAAACCCACTAATAGAAGCCCACATTTCGAACAGTTTAATTTAAAATAAGATTAGCAGTTTTCCTAGGCCTAAATGGCATATATGGTAAAATCACTTGAATACTAGGGCAGAGACCGTAAAATCTGGGATGTTGGGGGCACTAGTGTTAATAAATTAAAATTTATTAATCTGACCACACCCTGGGGCGTGTCTGACCAAACCATAGGAAGAGGGTGGGAAGAAAAGTGTCATTTCTCCAACCTAAGATACTCCTTATAAGAGAATCAAAGGGTCGTGTAGAGAGAAAGGATGAGAGGAAGAGAGAAAATGGGCAGATTAGTGTAGATCCGGATGGGGAAGGCTACGTTGACTTGTCCTTCTTCCTACGGTGTGCAGAATAGAGATGAAAGGGAAACATCCTCTGTTAGAAAAGGATCTGGTAAGTTGTATAGATGGTGTAGTCTTGGTATGAATTTGAGATCGAATGTATAAATGTGTTGTTTTATGATTTATGTGATTTCTAAGTTAATCATGTTTAGATACGTGTAAATGTGCATTTTTGTGTTGATTTCTGCCCTAGGATGTATTTAGAGTGTTTGGTGCTTGGTTTTGAATGTTTTTTATTTGAATGGAATACAAGGAGTAAAGATTAGTAATCCAGATTTTACCCAGAAATTGCCCAGAACACGACGCAGTCGGCAGGGTTCGGTCCACCGACCACCCCACCGACAGAGAGCATTTTCTAGGAAAAAGTGGCTATTCGGCAAGCATCGGTCCACCGACAACCCTGCCGACCAACCCAGAAAAACACGGAGGATCGGTAGGGTTCGGTCCAACGACCACCCTACTGACAGAGACCATTTTATAGGCCAATTTTCTATTCAGCAAGGTTCAGTCCACCGACTACCCTACCGATGAACTGAGAATTTGCATAGTGATGAGATATTTTGTTGAATTCCCGAGTGGATGGTGAAGGGCTTCGGCCATGGATTGTAATTGAGTTCCAGAAGTTAGTTTTGAACTAAAGGCAGCTAGCCTACCTGCGGGGAATCAAGCTAAGCAATCCGATGTTGTTGTGTAACCATCATCCCACCCTAGGATAGATATGGATGCAACTTGGAAATATAAAGGATTATTGATTGTATGATTTTTTGGAGTGAGAACGCGTAGGAAGCTTATGATGGTTGACAATCGGATTATTCGCATGTATGGGTGCGTGGATAGTTTCCCTTCTCTATCCTCATTTGAGATCCTAGTTAATGCATAACATACTAAGCTGGGGTTGAATGATAACTAAATCGGGAGGTGGAAATCTACAGAGAAACTGAAGCCTCAGGAGGGCTGACTAAACCCGTGGGGTAAAAGGGACCACTTAAATAAGCGTAGGATGCTTGCGAGATCATATACAGGTTCACTATTCCTTGAGTATGGTACACTCAAAAATGAGCCATATGGTGGACTTCATACCAAGGGTTAGCGCCCAAAATGAAGATGGGGCTTCCAGCAGTCCTTAGGACAATGTCCTAAATTGGCTTGGTTGAGAAGCTTCAGTTCGAGGTCTACTTATCAGGATACGTTAGTTTAGTCCATTCACTTAGCATTTTACATTATAATTGTTTTCCTTCATTGCATCTACATTATGATTGTTGCTTTCCTTGCATCCACTATAAATCATGTGTTTGTTTCATTCATCCATTCCATTCCATATTAAGCTACTCATGTTATATTATGATTATTGTTGTACTAACCCCTTTGATTTGAATTCCATAAGAGCACGGGTAATCGTCTCACGCTTATTGGACATTCAATTTCTCACGCAATTGCTTATGTTGCAGGATAAGAGGAGTAATCTTCGTGCTAGATCGTGTGCTGCTGTAGCTGAACTTATTCTATTATAATACTATTTTTTTAGTAAACTGTATTGTTTCTTTGAGAGAGCAAGAATTGCCTTAAGCACGAACGGGATGATAACCTTGTATAGGGATTTATTATGAACCATGTCGATTTAGGCTCAATTGAAGCGTATCATTATGTAAGTGCTTGTAACAGTATAATTTGCGTGCACTGATGTTGACAGACTTCCGCACTCTGATTGAACTTAATAAAGACAAATTTTGCTTCTATTCTACTTCCACTTTTAGCTTGGTAGCAATCTGCGGTCCATGCGTTGATCCCGAAGGTCATACCTCGAGATCCGTGTCACCCTACCTAGGGATTTGGGCATCGAGATCCGGGGCATGAAAAATTGGTATCAGAGGTCTAGGTTAAGTTGCTTAGGGTTAAGAGAGCATAGAGGAGAAAACTAGGACTCCCATAATTGTGATTGTGTGATGAATGTTGTGTTTACTCAGAGAAGGGTTGTTAAAGGACTAGTGACACTAGGTATCACATAGAAACCAGAGTTAGGTGAAGAAACATTGAAGAATTATATGACTTGTGTACTGTTTTGATTGTTATTGTGTTAATGAGTGATTGATGTGTAATATGTGACAGAATTGATAAGATGAATGATGAGTATTCACCAGAAGGAGTAGTGTAACCTATAAATTTAAAGTGGAGATTGGGTGTGAGAACCCAGGGAGGTATGTACTCGGGTACTGTTTGATCTTAAGATTGTGAGTTGCACCCTTTAAGGTGTACATTTCTAAAGAATATGGAAGGTTGGCTGGCCACCAATATGGTGGATCTTGGAAATGAACCTTCAAGGTGTAAGCGTGTTGCGTACTAGGTAAGGACACTGAATGGGAAGGAACATCAGGAACCTGGTCACTAGAACTATCTTATTGACGTCCAATGTCTATTTGTGTATAAGAGACTCGAACACTGATTTAATTTTTTCACAGGATCTGAGAACAATGTAGTTACAAATACATTGAGCTTGGATCTTGGTGGAAAGAAAGATGAATTAGAAGCGACATAGTGTTTACTAACTCATAAAATAATTATATGATAAAATATTTAATTCTTGGATCGTGAAGAGATTGTCACCATTGGCTTATCAGTGGTGCCACTAATTAATAAAGAAGTAATGATAATAGATCAAAAGAATGGGGATTTGAAATTTAATTAAATAGGGTGAATTTAAATCAAGTTAAGAGGGTTAAATAGTGAGAAACAAATTTCGGAATTAAGGTGTGATTATTTGGATTAATGTGTGTACTTGTATGTATGTATATATATAAATATATATATCTAATATAATTTGGGGTTCGACACCCTCGTCTGTACCCTTCGGTCCACCGACCACATCGCAGGGGGGGGTACTGAACTGGTGCGACTTAAAGATTCCATTTGGGGGTTTTCTCCCCATTCCTCAAAACCTTTCCATTTTCATTTCTCAAAACCTTCCTTCCACCATTGAAGCCCCTTTTCAAATCCATAAATCATGAATCCTCTACATTACACAACTCAAAATCGCCATTAATCCTTGATGATCTACCAAATCAAGGAGAACCTTCTTCCTTAAACCCTAGAAACCTCTTTGCCCTTCTATAAAACCCTCTACAACTCAGAATTCAATCTAGATTTGGAAAATCCATTCCAAATCGAGATAAAGATCTCGTTTTTTCTTAACCTAGAAACCCCAATTTTCCCAAACACCCTTGAGGCCAACTCATTCTTGGCAAGAAGAAAACCCAGCGCAACCTCCAAATCATCCCATCCTTCAACCATGCCGAGAGCAAAGAAAGTTACCAAGGATCCAGAGCCCTCGTGACACAAGGCCGTGGCTCCAAAGAAGAGGTAGGGTGGGGAAAGTTCTTTGTGCCCACCACCATCCGAATCATCAACCGACTCATTCGAACTCGACTCAAGTCTGAGTCCGAAGCAGAGACCCTTGACCCCTTGACACCCTCCTGTGCTGGAGAAAGTTCACACCCACTCCTTCTTCGACCGGCCAGTCATCATTGAGAGGCCGACTGTTATTAAGGATGTGCAACCCTACAGCATGGTCGACAACCTGGTGAACGTGGGATGGATACCTATCTTACACTGGGGCGGAGCGGCACACCTGTTGATTGCCTAGTAAATGTATACTTCGATGGTCTCATGCAGCAAACAAGGTATATATATCAATTTTGACATTAATGGTTGGGATCAACAATTGTCGGTACCCCTCATAGGAGAGATCAAGGGATTGTCCATGAATCCAAGGATGACCCACCTAGCTGAGTTAGATACTATAGAGAAGGAAGTGGCCATTAATAGACTGTGTGGGGAGCCGGTTCATTGGAGAGATGGCAGTGCTCTCTCTGCAACCGCAATGAAACCTTTATACCGCATCCTCCACAATATTTTCATTCGCAGTGTGTACCCTTGATCGGGGAATAGCACCGACCTCACCCGCTTTATAATTCAAGTCCTGAATCAAATATCGCTAGGACACAAACCCTGCCTTCTAAGCATGATTATGCAAAATATCATCAACACCATCACCAATCCCAAGAAATCAACCCAAATACCATTTGCTTGCATGAAGTGTAAACATGGCCGGTATGTTTCCAAGCATAACATTGCCGCCATGGGAATCCAGCTTTCACAGCCAGAAGAACCCGAGAGGGAACATGTACCTCAACCAACGACTGTGGCTTCCACCTTGGCAACGGCTAGTAGATTCCCGAACAAACAACAGGGGAGGAGGGACCATACCATGGAGAATAGGATGGAGGCGTCAGAGAGGATCACGGAAGAGATCCGAACTGAGCTGCGGGAGCATTGATCGGTGTGGGAGAGGACCACGGACCGGATGATGGAGTACTTACAAGAGTTAGTCTCCTCCTGCCGTACGACCGACGATGTAGTACCTACACAACCTCGTGTGCCAGTACCGCAGCCGGATTCACAGCAAGACAGGACAAGAGAGGGAGATGTGCAGTGAGGGATGAGATCCCTGTGATGGTTGCAGACTGAGAGGAGAGAAAGCCCTATTTAGCTGGTAATTTATTTTGGGTTAATGTGAACCTTGTTTTAATTAGACCTGATTTGGTAGCATTAGAACTACCTAACTTATCTATAACTTTGATGTTGGTTGGATATTTGAGTATCTTAAATTGACAATGCTAGAATGCCTTAAACTTTATAATTCATAATGTATGGCTTCCTATTATGCTTATGATGAATGTTGTGAAATATGCTTATTGCCGAACCTGTAGATTGTGGATACAATGCTAGAATGCTTTACACTTTAGTGCAACCCTGTAAAGGTTGTAAAATTGAGAGTGTCCCAATTTAAGTAGGTCCTAGTGTCCTTGTAGTAAACCTTGTTGTCCAGGGTAATCCAATGGAGGAACTAACACTAACTGATTTCAGGGACGAAATCCTTTTTAAGGAGAGTAGGTTGTAAGCACCTAAACCGACTAATAGAAGCCCACATTTTGAACCGTATAATTTAAAATAAAATTAGCAGTTTTCTAAGGCTTAAATGGCATATAAGGTAAAAACACTTGAATACTAGGGGAGATAACTTAAAATATGGGATTTTAGGGGCACTAGTGTTAGTAAATTAAAATTTATTAATCTGACCACACCCTGGGGCGTGTCTGACCAAACCGTAGGAAGGGGGTGGAGAGAAAAGTGTCATTTCTCCACCCTAATATACTCCTTATAAGGGAATCACAGGATAAGGTAGAGAGAAAGAATGAGTGGAAGAGAGAAAATGGGCAGTGTAGTGTAGATCCGGATGGGGGAGGCTACTTCGACTTGTCCTTCTTCCTACGGTTTGCAGAATAGAGTTGAAAGCGAAACATCCTCTGTTATAAAAGGATCTGGTAAGTTGTGTATATGGTGTAGTCTTGTTATGAATTTAAGATTGAGTTGCCGCGAAGAGGGCAGCCCTAGACCGAGAAGATTGAATTGGAAGAATCAAAATAAGAATTGTTATAGTAGTTTGCCACCAAGAATTCTTAAACCTACGGGTCTTGTTCTCATAT
>JAUPMG010150267.1:0-11036 GCA_031762675.1 Pachysandra terminalis
TTTCTCCATTGATTTTAAACCCTTTTTATTTACTTTTATTTATCCCTTAATTATTCTCTTTTAATTACCAATAATTTCCCACTACTATAATTGTTCTTAACACTCTTTTGTCTTGAATTCTGTGCTCTCTGTGGTTCGACTTCGGACTCACCCAGTATTATATTTCTTCGAACTCCCGCACTTGGGAGTGAGCAAGAAAATTTTGATGCCGATGCTGGGGAGCTGCAACGGTACACCAACTCTTGTAGATCTCGTTGGTGTACCGGTGCTCGGTGTACCCCAAACCAATTTCTGAAGGTTTCTGTTAGTGGCTAGGCCGGTATACCGGTCCAGCCGCCGGTGGATGTCGTGCAGCGGTGGCTTGTCCGGCACACCGAATCCACCTGTCGACAGAGCCTTTACAAAACTTCTGTTGTTGGCAAACCCCGACAGTATACTGTCGTGGCTACCTACAAAACACCTACCAACCTCATGTCGTCGGTGGACCCCAACGGTATACCGTCCTAAGCCCCCGATGAGTAAGGAACACAACATTTTTCTGGGTTTATCAGCTTATTTTAAAAACCTAGATTATTTAATCTAGCACTCATATAAACCAAAATACTTGATCATGGTAATCTATAACACATTCTACTACAATCCTATGCCATCAATGTGTTCTCATGTGTGTGTGCAGGTGCATATATGTGTATATACATGTTTTAAATGTTCATGAAACTCATGGGAATGGAGGTGTGGTTTACTAAATGATGGAATTTAATGTATGACTTGACTTTTGTGTCAATCCTGAAGACTTTTGGGTTTCTACCCTTACTTTGGACCAAATCCCCAGATTCTAAATTGAACATGACCTTCGGTTGCCTCGTTGGCTAACTGGCAGGCTGTCACGACCCGAATTCTAAAGCATGACTCACACGCACGTGAGCATAACTCTAGGATTCCAAGCCTAACTCTCACCCTCAGATCAACCAACTCAAACACCAAGAAGAGGGTGGAAAACCACAAATACCTCAGAGAAAATCCATAATACAATAGGATCCCAACGGAAGCTAAATCATCATAAAACAAATGAGATCAAACCACAAAGTGGGCCTCACATCCAAACATAACCTAAATAATACAATATATCAAGTCTTAAGGGAGACAACCACTCCCACACAACACACTCAGAACTCTCCCACAACTACAACAGAAAGAATGCAAGTAAAGTAAGGAGTCTAACTACACCTACGACCTTAGGAATCCACCTCAACAATCCGGGTCGAAGTCCTGGTCGCACGCCTCGTGCTCACCTGAAATGTTAGGAGCCAAAAAAAACTTGAGCTACGCGCTCAGCAAGTGCAATGTACAAATGCAGTGTAATAATCAGGATGACCATGAGTATGCATGGGATGCCATGATCAATGCAGGGGTTCACTCATTTTATTCAATGACATGAACAAATATATATATAAATAGGCCCACACACATTGGCCTCGTCAAACACGTGATATGCACATGAATGGTATCCACTCTGTGTTGTATATTGATGTCTCACGCTTGATCCGGACTGTAACACCGCGCATCAACTCACGGATACATGGCGCCTTTCGGGCTAAGGAAAACTCGCCGATTCTGTGTGTATAGCACAATTTTAGGGAGTCTAAACCCATGGGCGATATATCCAACCTTCATTTTTTATCGTGGGAACGTATTTCGGGGCTCCTCCAAGATATCCCCCGTGTACATCAATCACACACACACAACCAATCGGTTGTCCTCCATAGATATACTAGTATAACAATATATATACAGGTATCCATGGGATTGCAAGTCCCTCACCCTCAAATCATATGAGATTTGAATAATTAGTCCCTATCTGGGGACGCCAGAGATCCATATATCTCATTTGGCACTTCTCTCAGAAGTCCAAGTATCCTCATATGTTACATAATGGTCCTTCATAAAGGAGCCATGGTATTTTGGGGTCCATGTCCTCACAAGGACTGGTCATGCATGCATGTCCATTACATGAATGATATTGGCATGCAAACTACATGATGTGCAACATATGCAATTAGTGGAAAAGCATCACTCAATCAAGATATGTTCATTCATAACATCAATATGGATACGTCAAACCATAATATCTGTACATTCAAGAATTGATGATAGGATGCAAGGATGGCATTCTCTATACTCACATCAATCTAAACACAGTCAATCGTTAACTGTTCATACATGTTACACTACGGGTCATGCATGAGTATATGAAGTTCCAATTCATCCTACAAGTCCATTCACGATATTACATCCAAATAATATTATTGTACAAGATCATGCTATACACAACAATCACATGATCATACAATGCTAGTATGAAATAAATGCTCAAAACAAAGTGGCACCACAATGGCCAAGTCCTGGGTGTCAAATCCTCTACTTAAGGGCTCCCAGAAATAGTTCAAACAGTCACTGTCGATGGGTGCCGTTGGTGCCACCGACCACCCACCGGCCACAACCAAAAACTGATCACAAATCTCTGTCGGTGAGTCCGTCGGTGGACCGACCACTCACCGACCAAACCAAACAGTCTCCCCGGTGGGTGCCGTCGGTCCCACCGACCAAGATCTAAAGCCAATTAACTCACTGTCAGCAGTTCCATCGGCGGACCGACCACCCACCGATAACAGTCCAAAACTAAACTAAGTCACTGTCGGCGAGTCCCGTCGGTGGACTGACGACTCACCGACCAAAACCAACCATCTTACTATGGGGGTGTCATCGATATCACCGATCACCCACCGGTCACACTGTCGGCGACTTCGTCGGTACCACCGACGACTCACCGACCAGGTCCAACCAACTCTCTAAGGGGTGTCGTCGGTATCACCGACCACCCTCGGAAGTCTCCGTCGGTGAGTCCGTCGGTGCCACCGACGACTCACCGACCAATCCAAAGGATCAGTCCCACAAGCTCATCGGCGAGTTCATCGGTGCCACCGACGACCATTGGTGGGTGTAGTCTGTGCCACCAACCACCCACCGACCACGGGTCTAAACCAAGTCCAAGTCCCCTTGGGCAGGTGCCGTCGGTACCACCGACCACCCACCTAAGGTCTCTGTCGGCAAGTCTGTCGGTGCCACCGACAGACTCACTGACCAAATCCAACCTCCTAGGCCAAGTCTCACAGGTTGGTGTCTTCGGTACCAACGACCACCCTTATATCACCACTGACGGCGAGTCTGTCGGTGCCACCGACGACTCACCGACCAAGTCCAAACTAAATGACCAAGTCCAATGCCATCGGCGGGTTCATCGGCACCACCGACTCCGTCTGTGGCCTACTACTGTAAGAACCTGAAAGATTCAAAACAAAATAATTTTAAACCAAAAAGGTAAAAAGGTAATTTGATAAAACTCAAGTTTATAAACTGATAATTTAATAATATTTAATTACATAGAAATTAAAATGCTAAATAGGTATATTTCAAAATCCCACTAAGAAACTAGGAATGGACTTAATCAACAATATTGACTTGATGACTAGGCATGGACTGTAAAATTGAAACCAAATCAAATAAGTAAAACAAATCAATTAGTAAGTTAAGGTGATTCCTTAAGACCCAAGACAACCAACACATCTAATAAGAAACTTCTAGAAGCTAGGGAAACTAAATAGTAACTTAGAAATCTGATTTTCTAAAAAGAATAGGAACCCAGATCTACCAAAATAGCAGTTTCTAATTACACAACCTTATCTCTACAAGTGTCACACCCCGATCTCCGCGTACCCGAATCCCTAGGTGGGATGGCACGAATCTCGAGTTGCGACCCTCGGGATCCATTTCTGGACCGCGGATCGACATCAACAAACCAAGCAAGTAAGAAATAAATGCTGATTTTATTTCATGAAATAAGTAACGGAAGCAAATAAATAAAATACGTAAAGAACTGAATTTCAATACATCCAAATCAAGTGGCTATAGAAGAGCCCTAAACATTAACTCTAAATAAAAACCAACAAAACCAATGTTTGAACAGGAAAGATAAAGAGAACTAAAGCAAATAATCCACGATCCTCGATCGTCATCTCTAACGTTGACCTACAACATGATGAGCTGCGTGAGTTGGGTACTCAGCAAGCATGATCCAGTTATCCAATGTTACAACATATAAAACAAAACAATATCTCGATAAAGTAAAGGGAACTAATAGCAATATATGTGATGAGATGATTTATGATGCGAGAAGGTTCAATCAAATGACCTAATGTATGCTCAACCAAGGAATGCAATATGATGAGTTTATGCCTGTGTTTACGTGATATGTTAAGTGCCCCTCAAAATCTTCATGCAAATTCGGGCTCTGTGTCTCAGGAACGTCCGATCTTCTCGTCTCAGATCCGGGCGCTAACCCATGGTTCTAAGCCCACCACATACTGATCTCTAGAGTGTACAATACTCAAGGTCCAGGCGACCTCATGAACCAACTGTGATTCAAACTTATTCTATGGGACTTTCAACCCAAGGGACTAGGAAACCATATCTTTCCCACCAGCCGGGCACACTTAACAAATTACATTAACACAGTATGGATGCTCTCTCTTAGGGAACATGGACGAAAGATCCCCTCAGAAGCTATACACGCGCCCATACACGTGCATAATCCATTGAGACCCATCCTTTACATTCCTATGATGTCAAAACATATAACTCTAAGGTCTCTCTAATAGTCCCTACCTAAATGTAGACCAGCTGAGGAGTGTGTCTACCGGACCACTCATGCTATGGGTAACGAGTAGATCATTGCTGGCCTTGACCCTAAATCTCACTCGTTAGTAACAAGTGGATCATTGCTGGCCTTAACCCTAAATCTCACTCATTCCATCCTACAGCAGTATGAGCTATCCATAGGACATCCAAACCCTCACTAGGAATCTACACAAGGTACTGTTCCGTGCAATTGCACTCGAACGCAACACACTATGCTCAGAAGCACAACAATGAACAATCCATTCCGATCGATCGACCTTGTCGCTCGATCGCTATTGTCGCTCGATCGACATTGTCCGATCGATCGAATTTGGCGATCGATCGACATTCCTGCAGACAGTGACTGAATCACTGCTCTGTTTTGCTTTGTTTTAATGGTTTCTTATAGCCAGGATTCTACAGAGGTTCAGACTAATATTTCTGGGTAAAACCCTATCTAATCCATATACATTAACCTTATGAAATCATTTGTAACAAAAGACATGCATCAAATTCAATAATCACATCTAATATGCAATTTCCTTATGAACTGAAATATCAAGAGGCAATTAATCATATCGTGTAGTTCAGTAACGAAAGACGCATATACATATGGAAACAAGGTCAAATCATGTTGTGCTAAAATCAGTAGAACATGTCTTCATGGATTCAACGAATAATTCAGAAAAATGCTAAACCGTAAACATGCTTAATCATAATAGAAGAAAATCATATCATAGTATATGTCATTCCAACGGAAAACGGATAAACTACTTAACTTAAATCCGGATGAAACTAAGTAAACGAAAAATGCTTAGAGGGTGCTCCTTCTTCCTCTTCACGATTTCTCTGCAACACACCAAACCAGAAAACCAAAAATTTCAGTTTTCCCTTCTTCTTCTTCCTCAAAGCTCTCTCTACCTCTTCTCTATGGTTTGAACGAACCAAACAGAATGAATGAGAGAGATGGGGAGTTATCTCTCCCTACCTTCTCTCCCTCAAATGCCCAGGAAGAGGACACCTCAACCCACGATCTCAACCTCTCCTCAAAACCAGTTCAACGCACGGTTGTGCGTTGAACCAATTCAAACCAAAAACGTTAATTACAATACTTACCCTAAAAATAGATAATTACAGATTGACGCCTAGATTTAATTAATTAACTAAATTTACACCCTAAGTCTAATTAATAACTAAAACAATCAATTAAATACCATAAATAAAGAGAGAAAAATTCTCTTAAGGGTCTAGGTCATTACAACAAGCCTATAAAAGAAGGGGTGACTAAGTGAATCAAACTCAAGGAAAACCACCAAATTTCGTGAAGAACACTTAGAGAAGGTGAAGAACTCCAGAAAACCAAAAAAAAAAAAAAAGGAAGAAGCAATCCTAGAAGCACTCCTACAACATTATATGGGAGTTTTCTTTCAAAGTCTTGTGTATTTACTCCTATTTTAGTGTTATGACCATGGGGGGGAATTCTTGTATGATTGTGTTAACCCTCCTCCCATGATCCTAAGAGTAAAGCCCATAAAGATTTCTAGATAATACTTTGTAATATGTGTGGTTAAGTGAATTAAGCAAAACCCAGAAAATCCTTGACTTGGAACTTAAGAAACAAGGAGATCTATGTGTACACCAAAACCCAAGACCCAAATCATATTTTTGAAGCTCCCTTAGATAACAATTGTCCTTTGGGAGAAATCCCAATGCAAACCTGACCAGTTTGTGATTCGGCAGCCTACTTGGCATGTCGAACACTCTACTGAGCCCCACAAATAGAAATTCAGCTCTCTGCCTGAGCTGTTGAGCCAATTTTGGCATACTAAAGGACCCTGCCGAGCCTCATTTTGCGAAGTGAAGAAATCCAAATTTGAACTAATGAGACCTTCCCCCACCTATTTCCAAAGTTTAAGAGACTTTGGCACACTTTTGAAATTTTCGGCATACCCTGACCCTACCGAGCACCTTGCTGAAAACCCACATTGATCCCTTTTGCAATGTGAGACATTGGACACCTGTAAAACACTAAACCTAGATGTTTGGCTATGTTTCCAAGCACTAGGAATATACCTATGAATATTTGACCTTCCATACCTAAGATCGATACCATGAGACTTAGCCTGGCAACATGATATTTTGAGATATTTGAGGAATCAATCCCAAAACCCATCTAACAGTCTTATTTACCTTTTATATGCATGTCTGGATACTGAAATTGATGTATGATCTTGCTTGTGTGATGTTATGACCATATGAGTGATTTGGAGAAACCTAGTGCCTTTATTAAGTGGAATTATCTATGATTATTTTTGAATGCTTCACCTATAAATGCTTACTTCATATTTAAATTAATCATATCATGCTTATTATGCATAGGTAAGTATCCTTGTTTAATGTATGAGATTATGCCTTGACATACTTATATAGGTTAAAATCATGGGGCTGTGCTCGTGTGTTTACTGATTAAATATATGCCTATGAATCATTGTGTGTGCATTGCATTAATTAAAGGACTTGAAATTATGAGTTGCATATGGAATACCTTGCTAAAATGGCTTTTTCTAATACCCTATGTGCTACCCATGGGTTTAGACCAACACAAGAGGCTATTGACTTAATTGACCATTGCTATCCAATGAATGGACTATGCTTATTTCACCCAAGGTGAGAGAGAACCCATTGATGGTATGCCTCAAAAAACTTGTGGTAAGATGATAGGTGAGGGAAAGTTTACTAAGGTGACGCCCAATAGCTGAATCATAATATCCCTCTGTTGGTCAGCCAAATAAGTACGATTCCCTGAGGAGGTTTCACGTTTGTGATGCCTTGGATATTTTTCCTCGATAAAAAATAAGTGAGGAAATTGTGCCCTCTAGGTCGAAGCCCTTAGAAATTATGTTGCGCACATAGAATATCTTATCTTTTAATGTGGCCCTGCATTGGAGGGATGGTTCGAGATGACATCTTGTTCAAAGAAGGATTGATTCTGTAGGAACTTACTATATTTGGATACTAAATAGCACCATTGCATTATCATGTCTTTGTTGATATTATTGTGAGTATCTTGTGTATGATGCACTTGATCTACTTATCATATACAATTAGGCATTTAAACCCTTGAAGTTGACCATTGACATACAAACCAAAGTGAGATTTGGAGAGAGAATGAAATATTGATTGATTCATGTCCATATTCATCATTACTCATATATTTTACAGATTCTACTATTATCAATTATATTATTTGTGTGTTTCTCATAACATTAGGATATGAGTAAATACGTTGCTTTAAAGGACTACTCATATGGGCTTTCAAACTTATGTTTGTTGAATTTATATTTTTTAGGAAAAGATTTGAAGACTAGCATAAAAGGGAGAGCTTTGGAAAGGGAATAAGGAACTAGAAAGTTAGATGATAGGGCATGAGTATTAGATGTAGATATTTTCATTCAGTTTTACGTACAGAATAGACCGGTATTTTACTTAATTATTTATTAGAACTATTGAATTCCTTCCGTTTATGCTTCAAATATTGCTTTCCACTCCCATTGGAATATGGGGTGAGAGTTACAACTTAAATTTGGGGACTCCTTTGAGATTTACAGGTTTAGGATGTGACAAAAGTGGGATCAGAGCCTGGTTCTAATAAAACTTAAGTAAAAGGAATTAGAATTTCATAAGTCTCAAGGCTTGGAACAAAATAAGAAAAATCTAATCATAGGAAAAGAACTTATAACAAGGTAAGGAAAGTAGATATATGTAGAATTTGAGATTGTGAGGTACGATGAATGTTGTTGTGTGCATCCTTACTAATGATTCTGGATAAACAATTGGGAATTGGAGTAGTACTATTTCTGAGGGTTTGAAAGTTGAAACTAATAAGATGAAGTCTTTGCTAAGTATACTGGATTAGCATGTCATTAAGGGTCGGTTTGACGCAAGGATTTGGAATTGGCCTACAGAATTCTAAAACTGAGAATTATAATTCACTAAATTAGAAACCTTAGAATTGTAAATATGTTGTTTGATTGACTTAAAACAAATTGAGCATTGCTAAACAGAGTTGTTGAGAAATTTTATCAAACATGTTGTCTATCGATATTATTAAAAATAGAAACAAAAATAAAACTAATATTATTAAAAAAAGTTGAAGGGTAAAGAAAAAAAACATTATTAAAATAGAAATAAAAAATAAATTAAAAAATAATAGAAATAAATTTTAAAGAAAATAGAATAAAATAAAAGCAAATAAAAGAAAATAAAAAATATGAAAATACATTTATTTTCACTTGTTTTATTTTATTTTATTTCTATTTTAAAATTTTAATATTTTTTATTTTCTTTTCTTTTAATTTAAATTAATTTTTTTCTTTTTCATTTTTAAAAATTTTTATTTTATAATAATAGAAATAAATTTAAAAGAACATAAAATAACATAAAAATAAAAAAATAAATATAAATATAAATATAAAGAAAATAAAATAATATAATAATATTTTATTTTCTTTTATTTGTATTTGTATTTTTTATTTTTATTTTTATTTTCATTTTTATTTTTGATTATATTTTTTATTTTATTTTATGTTCTTTTAATTTAATATAATTTTTCTTTTCTTTTATTTTTTTTATTTTTGATTTCTTTTATTATTAATTTTAAATTAATTTAATTTTACGTTATTATAATTTTCTTTTATTTAAATTTATTTTATTTTATTTTTTATTTCTATTTTGTTTTTCTTTTTAATTTTGATTTTCTTTTATTTTTAATTTTCCTTTAATTTTATTTCTATATATATATATATACGTATATATATTATTATTTTCTTCTATTGTTATTTTGTACTTTAGTCTGTTTTCTTCTATTTTTATTTTAAATAAATTTTTTATTTTTTCTTTTCTTTTATTTTATTATTTTATTTTTATTTTCTTAATTTAATTTAATTTTTACTTTAATTGTCTTTATTTTCTTTTAGCATCGATTTGAGAGGGAGAAGAGAAAGTCATGCTCTTGCAATTCTTTGGCTGAGAATTACAAAAAACAAGGGAACAAGTGATAATTGATAAAACCCAATTTACCTTATAAACGAATTCCACGGAATTGGGGCTAGAATCCTAAATCCAATTCTTTATGCGCCATCAAACAACAGAATTGAGATTCTCAATCCCAATTCCAATTCTCAACCCCAATTCCACCCTGAATTCTCTGCGTCAAACACAACTAAAGGATATGAAAGTTTAAGGCTTATGATTTTCTGATTGACATACTCCAAAAAAAAGTACTTAGAACCCTAATACTAATTGATTTTCAGAAATTTGAAGTCAATGTAGTTGCAAATGCACTAGACTAAGAAATTTGGGAAATTGGTAGGAATTAGACTTTATATAAATAAAAATATTTTAATACATATAAAAATACCATAATTATTATAATTCATAAAAATTTATACAAATACACCAAGATACTAATTGGATCTAAGTCTAGAGAAAATACTTTAAGTTCAGACCCGGACCGAGACCCAAACCTAGGGGAAACTAAGTGTTCATCTAATCAACAATAAAAATTAAATTGAGGTGGATTGTTATGATAATATGAATTATTATAGTGTGAAATTTATTAAAAAAATTTACTTTGTATTTTGGAGTTCGGTAGACTGTTCAGCAGCCTCTCAGTATGCCGAAGCACGGCCGAAACCCTACCGAGACCCTATAAAATCCACATTTTAGAACCCTTTTCTTATTTTCTCTCTTGGCTCATCAAGGAACTTCACTCAAGCACTCTCCAAGCTACCCTAGGGCCTTCCATCTCCATCCAAGCTCAATCAAACCTTGGTAAGACCTTTCCCTTTTCTCTTTTCAAAATTTTAGGTTAAGCCTAGAATCTCAACCTTAAATTTGTTTTTCCTTGCATTCAAACCCTAGAACAGCATGCCTAAAGGTAAGAAAATCCAAGGACCTTCCAAGAAGACCAAAACCACTAGGGCTTCTACTTCTAGGAGATCACCATCACCCGATCCATATGGGGAAGAAGATGTCCAATCTCCTTCCGAACATGAATCTACAGATAACCTTCGTAATGAACCTAGCGCATATGTCACGCCCCGGATCCCATGCCCGAATCCTGAGGTGGGTGGCACGGATCACGAGGTGTGACCTTCGAGTTCCCAACCATGGAACGCGGCTATTAACAACAAACCAATAGTAAAAGCCTAAAAAGTTTTTCATAAACCAAATCAGAGTGCGAAAAGTCCAAATAAATAAATCAAAGTTTGGCTTCAGATGAGCCTACAATCCAAATAACC
>JAUPMG010150289.1:0-24700 GCA_031762675.1 Pachysandra terminalis
ACCAATAGACATCAACCTAGTATGTAATGCATTAAGAGGATATCAAGTGAAGACCTACAACAAAACCTATCCGAGCGCCCATACACTCAGATAATCTAATTGTATACATTCACCAGCTTCCATCCGTTATCACAACAACACAACAATCACAAATTACCACATGTCGACAACTACAAGGGATCAACTAAGATGGGATGGTGGTCACAAGAATGTTGGAACACGAAGATTGACACACCATGGTCACGTCTTGCTTCCAGAAACTAACAACAACAATGGCCAAAGCCCCACACCATCCATTTAAGTCATCCACACGAAATCATTGTTCACTGTGCAAACTACAGGTCAGGCGGTAGAGGCGTCGGTGGACTAAAGCCTACCGAAGGGTCAAAATGGTCTAGAATCATGTCTCTGTCAGTGGAGGTGTCGGTGGACCAAACCTCTCAATGAGTCTATGTGGTCGTCTGCAGAGGCGTTGGTGGACCGATGCTTGCTGAATAGAAACAAAAGTCTACAAATTGGTCTTTGTCGACTGAGGCATCAGTGGACCGATGCTTGCTGAATAGAAACAAAAGTCTACAAATTGGTCTTTGTCGGCAGAGGCATCGGTGGACCGATCCTGCCGAACTGTGCGAATTCTGGGTTTTTCGGGTTTTTCTGAGTCTTGAAGTTCAAAGTCAGGATATCTAATGCATTCAAAAACGCATATACATACTTCTAGACTTCTGAAAACATCATTAAACATAGATGCAATATTTAAAATGCATTTTAACAAAGATCTAATCATTCAATCCACATTAAAATCAAACATTCATTAGATTCAAAACAAGAGTATCGATTTCTATCAAAGAACTATGATCACCCCAATGCAACTTACCTGAATCGATTAGTCTCTAAACACTCTCAGGAACACTCTTCGTCGTAAGAATAAGGGCTGCAACGATCAACACTTTCACAAGCTTCGACTTCAAAGTTCTCCACAAATCCCCCTTTTTCTTCTTCTCTTCTTTTCTCCAGCAACTCACAAGAACTCAGATCTAGAAATCCAAACAATAGGAAGAGAATGAAAACCCGAATTCTCATTAACCCTATTGCCAAATCACAAAGCAAAACTTCCAAAAAGATATGCACGTCCCCTTTGGGTCATGCGTTCAAAACAGAAACTCTTGATTGATTTGATTCTATTCAAATCAATAACCCATACTTATTATAATATCAAAATAACACCAAACAATTAAATAGTAATACATAGTTATCCAATTAGCATTTATAATATTATATATATATATATATATATATCAAATAAATGCAGAAAAATACCATTAAATTTTAAAAAATTCAAACCATCAAATATGATTGTTCTCTTAGTGGATTTAGGTCATTATAGAAAACCTCATTGGAGATCCCAATTTGAATTCGTAACTCTCACCCCAAATAAAACTTGGGAGTGGATAAGATATATCTAACCAAGATTGCTAAATCAAAAGGATATTATGTAAGATATAAGTTATTAAAAATTTATGTTCTGAAACTAATATCCATTACAAACATCCTTCAAACAAAATCAGCGGAAATTAACACTAGTCTAGTGTTTTCAAATAAATTCCTAATAACTATTGAAAATCAACTATATAAACAATAAAATTATAGTGATTAAAACCTGCTACATGTTTTAGTAAAATCATCATGTAAAAATCCTAGTAAAGACTAGTATTGTATCTTTATGAAACCAAACATTAAGGTATCGAGTTATTTCTGGAAACTTAGATTAAAAGTTAAGTATAGTCAATTATTACATTTAAATCCACGAAATAAACAGCGGAAAGAAAGGCATTGAAATACAAGTTCCATGTTAAATCAAATCCCCAATAAAACATTCATACAATAGGTAATTCAATTAAAACAACTATTTATCTATTACATTACATCAATCAAAATAAATATCTTCATCTTCTTCTGGCTTCCTTCTTGGTCTTCGTGATCTCGAGCACCTTCATCTAAAAGACCTGAAAGGTGGTTGCTTGAAAGCATGAGCTACACATAGCCAGTAAGTAATCGAGTCCAATATACTCCATGATTGGAGTATGGCCAAAGCCACTCTTCAATGATATCCAACAACTGTAAATATATGAATGAAATAACATGATTTTAGGATGCTATTCAACAACAGCAAAATTTGAATAAAATGACATAAATCAAGGATGCATAAGGTCGAGTCTTAATTAATGCATGATGTGCACCTATCATACAAAATCACCAAGTGTGATCTAAACAAACATTCTAATATGAAAGTTAGTCTGTGTGGGTTCCACATAGGTCAATTCATCTTTGGGTAAGATGTTTTCTCAAACCATCCCTCCTATACAAGGTCACTCCCAAAGATGAAATACAAGATGCTTAGTAATCAGTTACATATGTCACATTTGATCGAGTCATACTACTCAGAGATGCATCACCAATGTGAACATTCAACTCCCCATACATGGTTGGAGTAGTATGCTATTCTATGTACCAGATCATAGTTTCATAGGCCTTTTAACCTAGAGGACACAAGCGCCACTTTATTTTTTATCAAAGGGATAATTCCAAGGCATCACCAGTATGAACCTTCCTTTGCGATTCATACTTAACAGAATTCTCAGATAATTGGTTATTGGGCATCACCAATGTGAAGTTCCCTCACCTATCAATAACTCCAAAAATTTGGATATTGGGCATCACTAATGTGAACCTTCCCTCACCCACAATAATCACAGTATTTCATTGGAAACATGCCAGAAGACAAAATTAAGTATATTGGGGTAGCTACTCCCTCAACTTAATCATGTCGGTCTCCTCACTCAATATGATTATCAAATCATAACTCTCTTGTAATAATCTTGAGTTTCAGAAATATGGACTCAGGAAATATGGTATTACTCGTAGACCAAATCCATGGTCAAGAGCTAATGTAGTGCATGTGAGAGGGTGCACATTAACTAAAAAATCAAGTTTGTGTACAATGTGAAATACAAATCAAGCACATTGATTGTGATAATCACACAAACAATAGATAAATAAGAGAGTTAACTAATTAGGCATCATATATAGGTGAGCAGCCTTAACTTTAGATATAAAATATGCTAGGACTAGTTTAGAGTCTAGGACAGGCTCAATCAAAATCTCACCCATCAATGAGAATTCAATGAGCCTGGCATCTGAATCAATAAAGAAGCAACTATAAGCAGTATTCACAATTGAGCAAAGCTAACACCACATTTGGTCTAATCAGGTCAACTATAGGTTGTATGCAACATTTCTGGTCAATCGGACATGTTTGAGGAAAAGGGGCTACTTCTAAGACACCTTTACTCAAACTAAGGTCCACAATGAAGTAACTACCATAAATAATGATAATTCAGTAAAACTAGTACCATAATCAGTCTAATTAGGTCAAGATATATTTGTATGTGAAATTTCAGCCAAAATGGACAAGTCTGGGTGGCTCAGCGTACCTTTCGGTGCACCGAAGTCAGCCTCGGCACACCCCTCGGCGTATCGATCTGGGACTCGGTGACAATTCCAGTGGCCATCTACTCGGCATCCTCTTCGGCGTACCAAACTGTGACTCGACGCACTGCTCGGCGCGTCGAGTAGCGTTATCTAGGTTGACACCCCTACACTAAAATGGTCGTAACTTTTTGTGCAGAAGTCGGAATTGCCTAAAATTGGTCTTGTTGGATTCCTAACTAACAGGGAAATCCAAAAGTACCAAGGTTGAAGCATTCTAAGCTCGATGGACTTCTTGATGAGACGAGGATGTTACTATGTGTTTTATGGATATGTTCAGTGAGCAGTTCGGCGCACCGAGAAGATCGCCGAACCTTGGGTTTGAGTTATTTTTTGTGGTTTTCAGTCTCATACAACCCCATATACAAAAAATACAGTAAGGTAACATGCTTAACATATAATTTCACATAAAGATCAACCATTTTCATACTATAATCCTCATCAAAGCAACCTTTAATCACTTTGATCAAAGAAGGTGTCATTGTGCTACTAATTCATTCAAAGAGCATATTAAACTTGATCACTTACCTTGAGAAGATGGAAAATGATTCAATCAAATGCCAAATACAAGCTTCAAGCTCTCCTTCTTCTCCAAGCTTCTCCAGCCAAGGATTCTCTAAGGCTAGGGCTTACCATGTCTCTCATGCATAGAAGAGACAAACAAAGAGAGAGCCATATCTCTAGGTCTAGGTCAAATGTATTGTCTCAAGCAAAAACCCTTTATTTCAACCACTACAAATCTAAACCATTGGATTTTTGACATGTGTTGTGATAGGTATTCCCCCACCTACCATTTCTCCTCTAATTCTAGCCACACAATTCAAATAAAGGGAAAATCAAACAATCCTGGCCACATATCATAAATCAAATGCAAACAAGCTAATCTTAACCACAAATCACAATCATAGGATCTAAGAGATCCTATCCACACATCTCAACTTAAATAGGCCATGCTATGGTGTGTAGCGCCAAAACCTGTAAGGCACAACACATCCGATCACATGGTCGGATTAACCCAATGGTTAATCCAAACAAAAGCAAATGAACAACAAATGGTTAACTAAATCAAGCATACATAATTAAGAAGTTCAGGCCGATACATGAAGATACGTAGATTTATGTACTAACAGCTTGCCAGTCAATTGGTTGATCACAACTTGAGAGTCCTCTTTGATCATTACATTCCTCACACCTAGTTCAATTAGAACCTCTAGGCCGATTATTAGTGCTTCATACTTGGCCTGATTATTGGTGCAAGGATACTCTAATATAAAGGCATATTCGTGCCTCTCACACTTGGGGGACACGATTAAAATTCCGATCCCAGAGGCTCGGTTGTTCCTTGACCCATCAAATTTCAGATCCCAAGGTGACATGTCAAGAGTGTACATATCAAATTTGTTAGAGTTTTTTGCCATTATATCATCCATCGGATGTTCGACCAAGAAATCAGCCACTGCTTGTCCTTTCACAGCCCTTTGAGGATGTAATGAAGGCTAAACTCTGAGCGTCCAAGCATCCACTTTCCAATCCCACCTTTCAAGAACAGTTGATTGAGCATGTATTTAACCACATCAGTTGGATCTATGACAATGATCGTTGCATTCATCAAGTAGTACCTCTACTTAGTTACTGTGTAATATAGTTTGAGGCATAACGTTTTAATGGTCGAATACCATGTTTCAATTTGCTGCAAGGCCTTGCTAAGATAATAACTTACTGCTCGAGCCTCTGGTCGTTATCTTGGGTTAACAACATTCCAATTGATAGTTGAGCAACGAAAATGTATAATTTCAATGGACGATCTTTAACTGGCAGCATCAACACTGGTGGTTTTCTCAGATAGTCCTTTAGTTGGTTGAAAGCTTATTAATGCTCAAGTTTCCACGTGAATTCTTCACCAACCTTGAGCTTGAGCAAGGGAGCAAAGGTAGTTATTTTTTCGGCCATGTTGGAGATTATTCTCCTTGGAAAGTTTCAATAACCGCTCATGATTTATTCAATCGACTTTGATGCCCCTTCGGTGGATAAGAAATACCAAGAAGTTACCAGCCGATACTCTGAAGGCACATTTGAAAGGATTCATCTTCAACTAATGACTTCTTTTTCGCTCAAACGTTATCCTCTGGTGCGATAGTGCTCTTCATTGGTTTCTGACTTGATAACCCGATCATCAATGTAGACTTTGAGGAATGTCCCTATCATGTCATGAAAGCTAGTGCTCATGGACCTCTGATAGGTTGCACCAACATTCTTCAGTCCGGAAGGCATGACCATCCAAGAAAATGTACCAATGGCACCTAGACATTTGAAGGCGGTCTTGCTCACATATTCTTTTATGATATGAATCTGATTGTAGCCTGAATAATCGTCCATGAATGACAAGATTTCATGGCCGGTCGCTCGATCAAACAGTAGATCGACCAATGGCATCACGTATTCATTTTTGAATATGGTTACGTTAAGATTTTTGAAGTCAATGCAAACCCTCAACTTCCCATTCTTCTTCATAACCGATACAATGTTATATAGCCATTCAGCGTAGGTGATCGATCGAATGAACCCTTCGACTGTCATTCTTCTTGGTGATTGCCTAGTTGGCCTAAATTCTTCCTTGATTGGAAGCCTGTGCTCAACCGAAGTGGCATAGGCCAGGCATCACAGGGTAATCCCAGGCAAAGGTAATATGAGAATTCCTTGAAAACGACCACAAATTTGAAATCATAGCCTTCATCTAGATGATCATGGATGAATATCAGTCGAGGGTTCATTTCATCCCCAACGTTGATCTCAACTAAAGGGTCTTGAACTTTGGCCTTAGATCATCAACCTTGGCTGGCACTACCTCAAGATTGACCAGCGTAATCTTGTCTTTGTGGGGTTGATAAAAATCGCCCACATATTTGACCTTGTTGGCCAAATTTATTTCCATGAGACCTTTCTCAACCATGTAAATCAACACTTTTTGAACGGTGGCCTTGATCATGGCTGACCTCTTATCAAAAAAGGGCTGGTCAGTCATCATTTCACCTTTTAGATGATGCACTTCTGGCCAAATTCATTGGCCGAAGTGTCATATGTGATCGCCAGCCTGGGCATAGCACTTATACCATTCGGCCATCCATACTTGTTTCTCCTAACAATCTTGATTGGGCTAATGTGCTCCCTATAGAAAGATGCTTCGGTCATGTTTGAACTGGACAGGAATGGCTGATCGTCTGCTCGGATGACCTCCACTTTGTCCCCATTCCAAAATATGACGACTTGGTGAAGTGAAGAAGGTATACACCAGTAGGAGTGTATCCAATCTCTCCCCAACAAATCGTTGTAGCATGACACTTCTTCCACTAGTCGACTGGGATATACCACCAGTCAACCGAAGGGCGTGTAATTTTTCAAATTTATAAATTAGATTCAATGTCATAATTGCATAAAACTCGCACAGAACTTCTCCTAGTGCCCTAGATCATTCCAAAGAGCTTTTTCTCATCCCGGGCTTGGAGAATTTCCTTCTCTCCATCTTTTTCACATTCACATGGCCATGGCATTTTATGCCAATTGATTTGACGAAGGATTGAGAGCCAAGACCTTCCCTTATGTGTTGCGTTGATTAGATCACATACACACACACATCTAAGGTTGTAAGGCCCTCGTCTCCATTGAGCGTTCATCAGCATCATCTATAAGGAGAGAAGCAAGGATCCTGAGTATGAAGTCGAGGATTTAAGCTCACACCACCGAACGGACTTCAAATTGGTATATCTATAAGAAATAGTCCTCTATTCTTTTTAAATTCGTTTAAAAACTGTAATGGCTGAAGGTTGCCAAAAACTTTTGAGTTGGTTGGAGGTTAGCCCGGGAATACCTCATGTATGTCTTGGATATTGCAAGTAAAATCTCTTGTACGGTTCTATGGCTAGCCGTGTTGAGGAAAACTAGCCATAGTGAGAAAAATCATTAAGACCAAAGATCGATGCTCTTGGGAGTGGATGTAGGTCGGAGTGCCAAACCATGATATATTGCATGTGATTGTTTGGTTTGCTTGCACTCTTATTTTTGATAAACTTGCTTGCCTAAGAACCATCATATACGAGCTATTGTTTGATTTACATTAGAGTATTCTATGATCGTCAATAGCATAGTTAATTAGGTTTTGCATTAGGCCCTAATTCCGCATCTGGCATTAAAACCTATTCACCCCCTCTAAGAAGTCACTACATGCACTCTCACTTGGTAGCACAACCTCGTGCTCAGATATAAGATTTAAGAACCTTGAATTGATCTATAGTGATGCTTAGAGTCAAGGGTTATTCTACGCCCACTCGCCCTAGCAAAAGTAAAACCAAAAACCAGGTAGTGGTTGTGCGTACATAGGATGACTCTTCTGATTCGGAGTTAGATAACCTCTCTATTGCTGATGAACATAAATACTTTGCCAATATGAGGGTTTGAACTCCAATGACTTTTTCTAAGGATTTGATACCTATAGTTAAATCTATAAATGAAAACTCAGTTGAAAAGAAAACCGAACTTGAAGATTCGGATGGTGAAGATCTTCAAGAGGCTTATGATTCTTTCTACGAGGAAACCTGTAGATTAACTACTAGAGTGAATCAATTAGTGTCTAAAAGTTCTATGTTAGAGGACTACCTGAAATGTTTGTCCAATGATAAACAAGCATTAGATGGAAATTAAAAATCTTAAAAATGATTTACTAATTGGCTAATGAAAGTATTGCAAGATATATAAAGAAAGCTAAATACTTTGAAAAAGTTAAAACTGAAAATCTAGCCTTACTTAGTGAAATCAATAAACTTAAGTTTTCTAGAGACATGGTTGCCCCAAAACTCACCAAAGACGATGAGACACTTGAAAGCCTCTCCGGTTTGGGCAAACCTTCTGAGGATAGGACTGGTTTAGGGATTGATAGGTACACCCCAACAAGACCCAAAACCTTCTCAACATTTGAGAATGGTGATTCCCCATACTTTAGAGCTTACAACGCCAAATTCAAAATTAGGTGTCAGTTTTGTGGGAATCCAGATCATCTTCAATTTGATTGCAAGAATAAACTTAATCGGAATTCCAACAGTTTTCATGAGGCCAAGAAAAGTGTGCACAAGTTGACACCTCCTAATAGTGAGAACTCCTCTCATGACCATAGAGTTAAAACCAAGGAGTCTCATAAAAGGAAACATGAACTTCTTAGTCTTCCTCCCCTTAATAAGCTCACAAAAGAAATTTCTAAACTAACTTAAGCTTTTAAGGATAAAATTGAAGGAACTACGAATATAAAGAAGAGAAGATCACCTAAGAATATTGAACCAAAAATAGGAAAATCGTCTCAAAATGAATCTTCTAACTATAGGAGGAATAGGATAAAAATAAGATATCCTAGAAATTCTCCCAAGAGTATGCCTTCTAGGATTCTGACCACATAGGAAAATGCAATGAATTCTTAGAGTACTCTGGGTATGAACCTGTCCAAACCTTAACCTAGATACCTAAATTAAAGGAACACTGCTTATCTGTTCACACTTGTGTTAATGTTTTGGACCCTCCTTGACCTCCCATAAAACCCACTAAGTGGGTCCCCAAGGGTTAATTCCCTTGGTCCGTATCACATTCTTAGGCATATTTTTCTTAGTTATATCATTTTCCAAAGTGTGTGATACTTGAGCTTGTTGTGCATATTCGTACCTTATAATAAGATTTGCAATGTGCATGATTAGCTCTCTCTCTCTCTCTCCTTGCTCATGATAAGTTTTGTGCTAATTATAAAATATTTTGTTCCATTTATCTTATGACTTATGTTACTGTTTAGATTTTCAGAATCTTACTTGTATTTTTCAAAATTTTTCTTAGAAGCTCTCAAACTGAGCTTTGTTTCCCTCTTGTACATATCCTTTGCCTAAGTTTGTTGTGTTTGATCTATTTGTGCTCATATGCTTTTATGGGTATATTCTTGGTTGCATATTTAGATCTTGTGTGCTTCTTAATCATGCTTATGCCTATAGTTAAATCTTATCACATGAGTCATTGAGCATATCGAGGTTTTCCGTTTGTTTCTATAATAAAATCTTTTTGGAAAATCCTCTTTGCATGATGTTATTGTCTAATCTGTTTGTCAATGTCATTCTTTTGGGATAAGTTCCATGTTGTGCTCCTATGTATATCCTTATTGACATTATCTATATTGCTTGGAACTGCTTGTCATGCCTTTAAAGTAATATTTCTACATTTGTAGTTCTTTGCTATTTGGGTGCCTCCTATTTGCCCCAATTTCCACCGAGTTGGTACCTAAGGAGAAGTCCATTTGGTTTACTTCATGTTCATAGGCATGTTTCTTTTATATGAATATCATTTCTCCGTGAATATGGGTGAACTAATTATGTGTATGCTTACTTGGTTATAATACCTCTTATATGCATAATTTGTTCTCCTTCTTCTAGTTTCATGCATGATCCTTGAAATTGATTGTGTTTTTCATGTGCTTTTTTCGACAAATTTTGTTTAGAAAACCATCACATATGTTCTCATAGATTTTTATCTTCTGTAGAATGTGTGTGGTCATCATAATCTTTGGCATGCTTAATAATTGATATATTTATTTGCCTTTGATTGTAATCCTATAACTAGTTGTTTGTATGCATGTTTCTTAGAATAATCTTCTATATGCGTAATTGGTTCCTCTTGTTTCATGTGATTAGGCATGCTTTATAAGAAAATCCTTTCGCATAATCCATGTTGCCCATCATTGTTTTCCTTTGATCCTATTGTTATATCATTTAGGAAAACTCCTCATGCATGCTTCTTTAATTTAAAATCTTTTTCAGGCATGTTTTTGTGCTTCTTCCTTCTTGGTCGTATCACTTGGGTTCATTGATACTAAGTAGTGTTGGTGCATGTTGTTTATAGACTCATATGTAGTAATATTTTATGCTATGATGTTTATACTTTGGGATATGTTCGACATGCTTATGTGCTTTCAGCCTTTGAACTATTATATGTACTTCGTATAGGCATATCATTTATATCAGTTCAAGCATATGGGTTATTCTCTTATTTTGTAGTATTCTGATAGTGAATATTCACTTTGGAAGCACCCAAATTTTCATGTCTTTATTCATAATCGCTTTATTGAGATTTAAACCCCTGTGCTTGTACTAATTTTCTAATTTTGGTGTCTTCTTCTCTTCATGTATTATCTTGGGTTGTACTATGATTGAGAACTTGACTCAAGTTGGCTTAAGTAGTTACACTCTTGACTTGTTCTCCTATTTCTCTTATGGTACACCTTTGTTGATACTGATTTTGTATATTGTAGTTAAGTTCTTGTAGTTATATTCTTGAAATTATCTACACTTTCCTGCATGGATTTTATTTGTAGTTCATTGTGATATCTTGTGTGAGTCTATGCAGTTGTGGTGGTTGTGATGACATGTTGTGTGTGTCTTCTACGAAATTATTATGCTATCTCATAGAGGTATATTGTTTTTAATACATATTCTGCTTCGTGTGCCTTTCAGATCATTATAGTAATCTTGTCCAATTGCACACATTTTTGAATACACATACATACCTCACCATGCATGTCTTACCCACTATGTGTTGGCCGAAATTTTGACCGAACCCTCCTAGGCTCATGCACAGCTACAAACTTGAGGCAGTCTATTGGGGTGTGCTCTCCTTAGTGGGTCATGTATCGCGACATCAGCAGGATGAGTCCTGTTGATGTCTTTCTTGGATAGACTACGTGTGCCTTATTGATATCTCCGTTCTTTCGTCTATTCTTGGGTTGTATGGACTGTGGTTGAACGTTGATTGCCACATTATTTATCCTAGTCTATCCTTGCATGCTTAGATCAATCTTATGCTTTATAGCAAATTTTTTTTATTGATCTAGCGTTTATAAGAGATTTTGGTTGTACTTTTGAGCGGTGACTCATTTGCTTTAGATGTTACATGGTTGTATGATATTTTTTGTTTCTTTGTACTCCTTCGACATTTTTATACTTTATATGGTTCATTATATAGTTATATCAGTTTGTCGTCTTCATGTGTTGGTCTTTTTGTGGGTAATCTTTTGTTGTGGCTTTATTGCATACTATTGATCTAGACTAGCCCTTCTCGTGTAGACTTTGTTGTGCTCTGCATGTTTATATCTTCTCCTTTATCTATACATGCCTTATATAGACATGTATATTATTCTTATATTTGTGTCTATCCTTGGATTGTATAAACTTTGGTTATGCTTTTAATATATTTTCTATTTCCTATACTCCTTTGCATTGATCTTACCTGTTTTTATAGGAATATTTCTTGTATGATCTTTTTCCTGTGATATGGATTAGATAGTATGTGTGTGTGTGTGTGTGTGCTTGTGTCTGTGTATTCAGAACTTGCATATTGTTTCTAATAGTTACATTTTTACATGCTTGTTCTGATTTGTGTGCTTCTTACACTTATAGTAAGATCTTGCTTAGATTCACACATGCAAAAACACACCTTTGCATGCTCATCTCATCCATATCACCTCCCCCATTGGGATTGGGGATTTTTTCACGCTCCGGATCCCATGGCACGAATCACTATGAGGGATGCACGGATCACGAGGTGAGACCTTCAAGTTCCCAACCATGGAACGTGGATCACCAAACAAACACTAATAATATAAGTAATATTAACTACTCTTATTAAAACTATCAGAGTGCGGAAGCATAAACAAATCTAATTGCATCAAATCCATGGCTTCAGAAGAGCCTACAATCAACAACAAGAATAATAAACCAATCTTGCAAGTCTACTTTTCAACCCAACATGGTCCTACAAATGATCTAACACAATCTTTCTAAAATAAGACAAGGGAAAACAAGATCTAGTCCATTTCCATTCGTCATCCCACCTTAACCTGCAACATAAAATGTTACGTGAGCTTGGAATGCCCAATAAGAACCAATTCTGTCATCCATCTTCGTGGAATACCGTTAGTCCAAAACCAAACAACAATCATACGAAACAATCTAAGAGGGAGAGTGTATCATCATATCATATATATGCACAATGACAGCCGCAAGCACAAACGAGATAATAATCACAGTAAAATATGAGATGAATGAATGTAAATGCACCATGATACTCAATACAAGTAATGCAACACACATTATATGAATGCAACTAATGCACATCCTATCTCGATGATCAACTGGTTCCAAGTTGCCTTGACATCCATTTTACTACAACTGGACAACACTCTCATATCATGTAATAACAATTACAGAGCATTCATTTTACTATAGCTGAACACCCCTCAATTAAGTCCCATGCGTTCATCGCAGTTTTTTAGGATTTTCAACTTACCAGGCTCAATTCCCGTAGCTATTTCTCATTTGTTCCTCATGCATAACAATGCATGGATGGGTCACTCTAGGATCGTTCATCTCACGAGGCCCAATTCCTCAAAGCAATTCATCTTTGTTCCTCAAGCATATCTAATGTATATGTGGGTCACCCAAGGACCAGTCACCTTAACTCATAGGAGTCCTCGTAAGGAACCCTATAGTTTTCCAGCTCTATCAATCACTGCCTGGTTGACCCGACAAACTATTCCATTCAAATATCAGTAGGACCTCTACTGATAACACCCTTCGGAAGCTATCTGTGCGCCCATACACACGAATAATCCGCCGGAGGTCACCATAAGTATCCTTTCAACATATAATAACCATGAAAATCATAACCAATATGAAGCATCCATTAAGTACCAATTTCATGCATATAAATCATCAATTTACGATTCCGATGATAATTCCCATCAGAAGCTATGTACGCGCCCATACACGTGGATAATCTGCTAGAAGCCATCATCAGTATCCTATCCCGTGTACAATTACTTAATAGGTCATAAGTTTATAAAACTAATCAAATCACACTACAAGAAACTCAAAATACCCATTTGAAGGTTTCCATAAAGGTTGGACCCCATTGGAGCTTGGTAGGTAGCTCGGTAGCACCTAGGTACTTACCGAAGGCCATTTTTCCGTCTTCGACACCACTTCAATGTTTGAATCATAACTAATTCTATACTTATTAGATTGACCTCAAACTTCGACCATTTTGTTCCTAAAAAATTGATGAATATAAATATATATATATATATATATATATATTATTTGTTCCCTATCGGAAGACTGCGGTGTACCGGTACCCTGCCGACAGACCTTGTCTATGCATTTTAAGCCCCTGTCGGCAGCTTCACCGGTATACCGATGCCTGCCAATGGGATACGGATCTGGGTAACTTTTAGGGTTCCGAAACATCACTTTTAAAAACAACCTCATTTCTAAACACATCCAATGAATCAATATGCATCATAAATCAAGATTACACTATGCAAGTCATACTAAACATCATTTAAATCATACTTTGCACCAAATCAAGGAATAAAACCTACGTCTATCATTATACATATTTTCCATCACAAATCACACATAAGTCAATCCGGAAATCATGTAAGGACAAGGAAATACATCATTCAATCCATTGTTGAGTGAAGGTACAAATATATACATTCGATCGGGAGACAATCACAGTACTCACAAGAACTATATAGAAAAATGATACTTGAATAATTGCTATATGGAAATCGAGTTGGTATCTTCTCTTTCTCGTCTTCCTCTTCTTCTTATTTTCTTCCTCTTTTTCCTCTTCTTGTTCTCCAACAATGTGACGGCTAGGGTTTTCTTTTGGTTTTCTCCCTCTAATCTCTTCTCTCTCTCTTTCTTAACCCACAAGGAATCTCTTATTGCTAATCTCCATATATGAGAAGGTGAGGGAGAAGTTATAGCAACTTCCCCTCCCTTCTCTCCCACTTTCAAATCCACAACACCCACGTCCCAATCTCGTTTACTGATTCGAACCTATTAAATTAATTATAGATAGCTCCCTAATACTTCTTGTTTATTACACTTTAACCCCCAACACAATGCATATGCTTACTAATTCACCCAATGCCCTATTTAGCCTATAAAAACCACGATTTAATCCCGAAAAACTACACTTAAATTTCTGAACCCTGTTTATGTCACTAATTCAAGTTTCTCTACACATTAAGTGTGTACTAATTAACAAACTCAAGTTTGGATTTCCTTCATTTTCTAATTTAATTAATTAATCAAAAATTAGTTATTATTGTTTGTTTCTGGTGTAGGGTTATTACAGATTTAGGATGCCTAATGGGGTTTCACAAACCATTGCATGTTTTTTGTATATCTATATATATATATTAATAGGCATATGAGTTTGTATCCTACACCTAGTGTATTATTGATTATTCTTTGGGTGCCTGTCCCGAGATGCTTTAAAGGTTGTTTCGGTGTTACTGTTATGTATGGAACCAACCTCTACACCTCACATTATGTATACTATGACCTTACAAGTTTTTATTGTAGTGAGTATACATAAGCTTGTGTTTGCCTTCGTATGAGCTGATCTTTTTAGATTGGGGTTCACCAAGTTTGTAAACACCATGGGATTTAAAGACAATGGCTGATACAACAATAGTGGAAGTCATAACACTTGAGGAATCCATTAGAACACTGTTTCAAAGTTTGAAAAGTTTTGGAAATCGAAGAGAGAAAGCAAGAGGATGAAAGTTACGAAATCTCGTAGTTCGTAGAAGACTGACCTTTTTGTAGAGCTTCTATTTACACAAAGGCAACCTCTCATCTTTCTAAGAAAAGTTCAAACGTTTCTGGTGGTTCACATACGATAACGGTATGTAATCATACCATTTTTAATGCAATAGAGCACGTCTGTTGTCTTTGCATTTAATGTGCGTTATCCCAAAGTATGCAACATTTAATACCCATCATATTGAGGTATGCTCTCATGCTTTTTATATTCCGTATACAAATCAGAGCACGGGGGGCTAATGATGATGCGGCGGTTTGATTAATCACATCGGATGTGTGTCATAATCTTAACAAGGGATAGCCCATTTATAAGATATGAACAAAAGCCCCAAATCATATATGAATTAGTATATCTGCTCCCCCACTAAATTACACGTGTGAACTCCAAACGACGTCTACCACCTTATTGGTCCAAGTCATCAGTCCAGATCTTTTAGACCTATTTAAAGATCTCCAACGTTCTTATCTCGTTAGGGTTAATGTCACATCCCAAACTTAAAGAAATGCACGTAGGAATCCCTTAAGCTTAAAATATGACTCTCACCCCAATTTACATCGGGAGGGGTAATTAATATAGACCCAAACCATTAAACAAAATAAAACTTCAAAATTTACCTTTACTGAAAATAATAAAATAAAACTACGACTATTACATCCAAAACAAACTAAGTAAATCACAGCGGAGAAACAAATAAAATAACCTATTCTCATGCTTAAATCAAATCCTATCCTTATACTTAATATCTAACTAAGAAATAAATAAATCCTACTACAAAATTCTAAGTATAAATCATTCCATGCAGTTATCCAATCCAGCCATCTCATTATAAACTTGTTCTTCATCTTGTTCTCCACTATCGTCAAGTCCTCCATTTAAATTCCCTGAAATTGGTTGCTCAAAGGCGTCAGCAACACTTAGCTAAGTAAATAAATCAATTAAACCGTATTTTCAATTGGAATAGGATCAAAGCCACTCTCCAATGATAATCCATAGACGAAACAACAATGAATATGATAGATATGCAATATAATGAATGTGTGTGCAAAGTGAATGCAATGTGATGCTAGTTTAGATTATTAATGAATGCAATGCATGCTCATGCAACAATGAATAGGTAACCACCAAGTGTGATTAATGCAAAAGCATATGTTGTGCAAATCATGTATGTTGTTCAGAATTCGAGTAATGTATGTCCCACACTAGACCAATCAATTACTTGAGCAAGATGCCGTATTGAACCATCCCCCCATACAGGGCCACTCTTAAGCAAGATATTCTATGTGCGCATTATAGTTTTAAGGGGCTTAGACCAAAACGGCACAATTCCCCAACTTATTTTCGGTCATGGGAATATAACCAAGGCGTCAAAAATATGAATAAAACCTCAGTGAGACATACACTAACTGAATGCCAACAGAATGTCACTTGGCATTCATTACGTATAATATACCCTATCGAGATGAAAATAATGTGATATATTAGGGTAGCAAATCCCTCAACCTATGCAAATGGACTCCGGAACTTCCTCACCATATTATGATATTCATATCACAACAACTCTCGGTTGGATCATAACCTTCAACCAATATGAAGATACGATGGTAAAGTCAAGCACCTGACCAACTATATGGTCAATAATGCAATCAGGCTTATGCTGTGCATGTGTAGTGTTTGTGCACACAAACTATGCATACAGTAAGTGTGCAATAGTGAAATAAATCTAAATAATGAATATATATATATATATGTGTGTGTGTGTGTGTGTGTGTGTGTGTGTGTGTACAAATCATGGTATATGCTTTATGGCATTCAAATCAAATCGAACCATGAGTAACTTATGATAAAATATGTAAAATCATCAATCAATCAAATCAGTCATTCAACCATGTCACATCATAAAGATCATAGAATAACTCAAGTATGGAAACCAATCACATACTCAGGAATCAATCAATCAAATAATATAGGTTAACTGCCCAAACAGTTCAGACAGCCTAACCGGCACACCAGTTCTGTCTGGCAGGATAACCAGACAAGGACAAAGCTCACTGGTAAGCCAACTGGCAGCCTAGGTAGAGGCCACTCTATGGTCACACTGTGCTTCGGTAGGCTAACCGGTACACCAGTTGCCAACCGACAGCCTAACCAGTGCCACCAAAACAACTAAAGGGATCCGGCAAGCTAACCGGCATACGGGTAAGCGGCCGGATGTCCCCTGGGTTCACTGGTAGGATAACCGTCACACCGGTATCCTGTCGGTTTGCCCATAAACCTGCAAACTGTGCGAAATTCATATTTTTATTCCTTTTCAATGGAAACTTCTTTCTAACACTAGTATTAAAATCAACTTCCAATCAAAACCAAATCAAAATATCAAATAATTAATTAACTTACCTTAGCAAGGATGATGATAATTAAAAGAGTTTAAGTTTTAAGTTATCATGTTCTTCAATTTGAATTTGTGTGTTATATCATATTCAATGAATATGGTATCTCACCTAGATTCAAATAAAAAATAAAGAATAATTGAATTGCTTACCTTGGTGTAGTTCGTTGGATCTTCCTCTTCTTCACCTTAGTTCAAGTGCTGAACTTTTGATATTCCTTAGCTCCTAGCTCCAACAATCGTAATCTTACTCTTGGATTATGGTATGAACGACCATAGCAGTGTTTTATAGTTTTTAATGAGTACCTTACTTAGTCTAGGTGTATACTTAGATTAGGATTTTGTCTCTACTCTCAACCCTTAGATTTTAGTTGGTTTAATTCTCACCTTAGGTTGGAGAGTCCTAATTGTAGTGAAACTCAATTATCATGTTATCCACTTTTCCTAATTAGATTAGGTTCCTTGTATTTTAATCCTAGTCCTTAATATAATTCAATTGATCCTACGAAATCCTAGCCATTGATTTACTTATGAGATTTTGATTGTATGTGATGCACTTTAGTTAACTATTGTCCTCCCACCAATCACAATGAGTCAAAGTCAACCAAATAGCTATTACTAAATATTTTAAATTTGTCCCTAATTTCTTACTAATTACACTTTGGTCCTAATAATTGATTGGGTTATTACAGTTAACTTCTTCAGTAAGTAACCTCTTCGAAGGATAGAATGGTTACTATAGATCTGTTTGGGGCTAACCACCATACTATGGTCAATTCGTCAGGATAACCACCACGAGAGGGTCGATTCGTCTAAGGGTTTATCACCCTCAAATGACTAAGGGTTTGTGTCATTCGAAGGACAAGATATGGGCTTGACACCCTCAATAGATTCGACTAAAACCTTACTGACTTCGAAGTAATCCTTATTGAGAGGCCTTCGAAGGCATGTTTATTTTCTCATCCCCGAATATCACTTTCGGATGACATCTTCAAGAAATACTTACACACTATGTGGGACTTATTACTGGACCTTATTTAGACAGCATGTCGAAGGAAACATATTTATATCTGATTTCACTAAGTTCAATTCAAAGTCACTCAAATTAGTTACTTGACCTAGGAACTCGAAGGATCTTATGATAACTCTACCTTATAAGGACTGTTGATTACGAAAACGAATTGCCTAATGAGGATCTTAAATCTAAGACCTCTATATAGGTAATTCGATAATATATTAATCACCTTATGAGATGTATGTAGTTATTCTGGTTTCCTTTAAAAGAATATAGATTGACATACCAAAACGGGTTCCCTTGAAGGTGAACGAAGGTCTAAAGAATATTTATTATAGAATTCAAATGACCCCTTTATTTAAAGATGATTGCAATAAATCCCCAAATAGTCACATAATAAAACCATAGTAATTTATATACACACACATGAATATGATACACGTGTCATTGATCCATGGTCTCTTGGATCCCAAGGCAACCCATTACAGAGCAGGTTCACCGTTCACCAAAAATCAAGTGACTCACCACAATTTTCTTCTGCAAACAACTTTTATGTGTTGATCACGCATAAACATTGGATATACTCACTACATAGAGATATTCATCTTTAAGAACATGGTTCCAATTGATACTTGTCCTGATCAAGAGAATATATTTTGGATGTTTTTCTTTATAAATTGCAAAGCATGCCCTTGAATCAGGATCACTGATCAATTGAAAAGTTGATGAAACAGTAAAAAGATCTAATTCTCTTGATGTATAACTCGCAGATACGTGAATGAGATAACAGAAGTGATAACTTCTTTTTTTCTTGGAAAGGTAAGTATATATTAATAAAGAGAAAGAGAGAGAGAGAGAGAGAGAGAGAGAGAGAGAGAGAGAGAGAATGATACATGATATCTACAGACATATACCGGTAACAGCCGTATTTCAGTGCCTAAAGTCAAAACACACGACCACCACTAAACCATAACAGAAGTGATAACTTATCTGACTCCTTGAGATATAAAAAAAGAGTGAGATTTCTTGCTCTATGGTGTACATTCTTGTTGGTATACTTGATATCTCGATCTCTTCTCTCTTTGCTCCCCTCTTTGTCTTATCTACAGGTTATATTTGAGAAGAAATACTCTTTGATAGAACGGTTGCGCGACAATTTAGACTATTTAAGATGGACTTTTCGAACTATATCTCTGTTGATGTAATTGTATTAGTGAACTCGTATTCAATTATTCAAAGGCATTCGAGTTTATTATTTGTTACAAATTTTGCATCACCAACACTACTTAATTAAGTGCCTTTTTTTACTTTTAACTTATTAAAAGAATTTTTTAATCATATTCCGATTTAATAAAGTTGAACAATGAGTTCTCATTTTTAACTTCTTTTAGTTGTGCTTAGCACCAAATACGCCCTAAAGCACAAGCAGGCGAAACGCAGCCTTAATTTACGTTGTTTGTTCTTCTTATTTTTTTTCTTTATTATTTCAACCTATATAATAGCTCACAGTGGTCGATCCATTGGTCTAACTTTTTTACCATGAACCAACCTCTTCTCTGGTTTGAACCAAACCGGACAAATTTTAAAGGCCTCGATTGCACGGTAATTTTCCAATTGATCCATCAGATTTCCATTTCATAGCCACTTACAGACCCACTGGTTGACGGTTCAGATGGTTAGACCGGTCGATCATAGAACTTCTCATACAGATGAAGCATCTGTCTCATCTCAATAACTGACTCAAAAATGATAGCATCTCCGTAAAATCCCACACCGAGATCATGATCTTCACAGTTCTTAAGACCGAATAGGAAGTTCTTCAACAAATAATCCCTAATATCTTCAGTCTACATAGAACTCAAATCTATTAAGAAAGATGAAAGATTCGCAATCAATCATTAATTATTTCACATGTCCCCAAATCTACAACCTGCAACAACAACACATTTGAAACCCTAATCTATCTTTCCTTCCACAATCCCTTCCCAAGAAACAAACAAAACCAAAATCATGGTTTGATACGACCAAAATTACCTTAACTTTGCACCTGCAAACTGCCGAACATCATGATCTACTAGATCCAGAAACTGAAAACAAGAGATTTAATTTAATTTCGTCTCTAGTGAGAACAGGAAGGGAAACCATAGGTACCTTTGGGTGCCTCTTTTTCTTTCTCTCTAGCTTAGCTATGAGATTTGAAGAACTTGACCAAATCTTTTTACTTTTATTTTAATCTCTATCTTGAATCACAAAGTAACATCAAAGGGAATCAAATCAAAGCACGCGGATCTGAATCTGAAAAAAGTAACCGAGAGAAACAGTGAATTGAAATCGACAAAAGTGGAAAGAAATTCTCCACGCAGAACAGATCTTTTACAGAACAAAATATAATAAGAAACCCAAGGAGTGACTCGAACGCGAGGTTCAAAAAATGGGCCTTTTGCACTATCCATTAAATTCCTCGAAGTTCAAACGCCAACCTGAGTGTTTCGATATCTCTATCTTGATTGTCTATTTTTTATTTTTACTTTTAAAGAAAATGTGGAAATGCAACATGAATACCATGTATGACCGACCACCATCCACATTATCATAAAATGATATGCACCCATCCATCCATCCACCCATGACTTAGGAACATACAGGAAACCTGCAATTTTCTAGGAATGCAACAGGCAGAGCAGCAAAATTACCGTTCTTTTATTGTCTGGCTTTCTTTCTTCATTATTGTTAAATTACACAAATACGCCTTTCAAGACTTGTGGAATTCATCACAAAGGCTGGTCTAAGCCCTAGTAGAGCACAGAGTTCACCCAGGGATCGGTCCACACTTTTGTTTTTTACACTTATCGAGTGGATTGGATCATGGTCCGAATTTCCTTTGACTACAAATAAAATGAATTTGGTAAAGAGTTTATGATTCAATAATCCAATAAGATAATTGATCCAATCATATCTGATTAATTGATCAAGTTCAGGTATAACTGAACTCAATGTATCAGGAATCAGTCCGTTTCGATATATATATATATATATATATATATATATATATAAACCCATATAATTATTGAAGATATTTTAAAAAATTGAAATATATTAAAAACTAAAGTAACTTCCATTTCATTATTACCTTATTCCTTAGTCAAATAGGTTTGTCAAATGATCTAATTATTATCTGATTTGTAGACCAGAAGGGCTTGTGGGCTCACTATAAAAAGGTGTCGAGATTTCAATGAGGCCTTGCTTGCAAACAGGTCTGATCCCTTATGGGCAATTCTGACTCTCTTTTGCGCTAAGACCATGAAAGCCTAACATAAAGATCAGAATGTCTTCTCTATTCAACCCAAGGATCCAGACTGTCACGTGGAAGCATCTTTGGAAAGTGGCCATATTATCCAATAGGGGGTCAGTTGGATAATTACCACCGGCAGAGATATTGACATTAGTTCTCGGTGGATTCCAAACCTTGGGAATCCTTCACTATTCCCATCGAGGCAAATATATTTGTCGTGTCCAATATTATTAATCAATCTGAAGGTGCCTAGAATCATTCATTGAGCGTTGGTTGCCTCCTAACATTGCTTGCAAAATTAAAGCTATTCTGATTGACAGTCATGTGCTCCGCGACCAAGTAATTTCGGCGCAGATTGCTTCTTGTAAGTTTTTTGTTGCCTCTTCATATAATATCATTCATCTTTGTGAGAATTTTGTTACCTCTGTACTTACCTATCGGCATATTGAAGGCTGTAGCGAAGAGCTCTGTGCAAATTTTGTTGGGGCTTGGGTTGGGCTACAAAAATCCTATTGGTATACGAAAGGGTCTACCGAACCCTTCTGGCATACTGAACATACTGTTTGCTGTCCAATGATGATGAAACTTTGTAGCATGCTTGCAAATATGCTAGATAGATGGAATATAGAGTGTAGTAATGATTTGATAAATATATGACATGGTTTTTCCTTGTAAATGGAATAATGCTTATGCGTGTATTGTTATTGATATAAGGGACTGAGAGTTTTAATGATAATGAGTTGATGTGAATAATGTAACCATGTTTGAATTGGTATTCAAGGAATGTTTATTGTGATAGTGTACATGATGATTAAGTGAGCAGAACCTGTGTGGGATGGAAGTCTCACGAACCAAACCTGCATATCTCAATGGAGTCCCCAAGTCTAGGTTATAACTGCCATCCCATATTCCAATGAGAGTGGATAAACAATACATAACCAAAAACATTGATTTAAGAACGATTTTTGTATAAGAGAAAGTATAAAAAAATTGTAATATTAAAACAATATCTATCACAAAACATCCTTCAAACAAAAAACAACATAAAAAATAATAATACTAGTCTCATGCTTCAAATCAATCCCTATTAACCACTGAAAATCAGCTTCAAATCAATCCATATTAACCACTGAAAATCAAATTAAGTATTGTAATTACATCAAATAAACCCTACTACAAGTTCTACTAAAATCATTAAATTAAATCCTAATAATGACTAATATCTTCATAGCACCCTTGACCTCCATCTTAGTTCTCATGTCCATCATCTATAGGTCCTAAAATATGTTGTGCTCGAAAGCATAAGCTATACTAACTTTGTAAGTAAATGAGGCTAACAATAATTAAGATGAAAAACAATAATTAAGATGGAAGTACGGACAATGCCACTCTTAAATGGTAATCCATATAAACAGTAAACATGGGAATCATGAGAGTCAATATTCAAGTAAACATATACTATGTACTGAAAGTGCAAGTGAAAATGAGATATATGCTAGATATGCGATCTGATGCAATGTGAGTAATTAGTATGAAGTAACATAATATAATATGCAATGTGATGTTGCTGATTCAATTATTATTGCATGTTGTGCACCTAACAAGTATAATCAACACATGTGATTGAAGACAATCTAATATGGAATATGTATGTTGTTTACTGTATAGCATTCAGTTATTGTAGGTTCCACATATGATCTCAATCATACTACCCAAGGATGCTCACTTAGAAACCATCTCCCAATACATGGCAAAAATAGTAGATTATTCTATGTGTAAATCGTAGTTTCTAGGGGTTTCGACTTAGATGGCACAATCCCCTCACTTTATTTCCATACCCACTACAAAAAGGGGGTTTTTCCCAGCATCATTTACCGGCGGTTTAATAGACACCGCCGTTATAAATACATTTGAGGGCAGTTTTTATTAAACCACCGATAAATCCCTTGGGCGCGCACTAAACCCCTTGGCGTGGGAAAAATGGCGGGAGAAACTAGCCATATATCGGCGGTTGTTATAATAACTGCTGACCTACGATCATATTACGCAGCGGTTTTTAATAAACCGCTGCGAGAGGTCTCGTAAAAAGTCGGCGGTTTTATTTAAACTGCCAATACCGCACTAAAGCCCTTGGCGCGGGATATTGACGGGATAAACTAACCATAGCTCGACGGTTATTATAAAACCGCCGACCTAGGGTTATATAGATTGGCGATTTTTAATAAACCGCCGAGACCGATATGATAAATAGTCGGCAGTTTATTTAGACTGCCAAAACCGGCCTGGTCAATAATCGGTGGTTTTTAAAACACCTCTGACATAGGGCTCATCTTCGGCGGTTTTTAAAAAACCGCCGACAATAGTTTTTTTTCTTTACCCCGACTCTAACCCATTCTCTTTTCGCCCTCTTTCTCTTTCCTCCTCCCGTTGTTGCTAAGTCCGCCTTCGCCGTTGCCGTTGATTGTCGTCGCCCCTGTTCTCGCCGTCGCCATCGCCGTCACTGCTGCTGCTGTCACTCACCGCAGCCGTCGCCATCACTGCTGTTGCTGTCACTCGCCATCGCCGTCACTTTTCGCTGCTATTTGTTGCCATCAGCAAATCCCAAGATTTGATTTGCACAATAAACCCAAATAATTAAATTTTAAAATTATATAATCAGAAAAGATGGAGGCTGTAATATCCCGAGTTCGGATTATTGAATTAATTACGCTTAATGGAATAATTAATTCAGATAATTATGATCATCTTGCTAATCACTTAGATTAGA
>JAUPMG010150290.1:0-11036 GCA_031762675.1 Pachysandra terminalis
TGTACATAAACAAAATAACAGTACATCCTGGACTTCCTCACCAATATCACAATTTCTAGATTATGATAGCTCTAATTATATCCATACACTTTAGCAATATGGATTCATGGGGTCAAGTCAAGGCATTAGACCAAGAGCAAGGTCATTATGCTCCATAGGTATATGTTGTGCAAGTGATTTGTGCACATTAGCCAATCAACCAATTTGTGTACATGTGCATGTCACACCCCAAAACCCATGGCACAAATCTCTATGCGGGCGACACGGATCTCGAGGTGAGACCTTCGGGTTCCCACCAACGAACGCGAATTCCCGTATCAGTAACAACCAAACAAAAGAAGTAAAGACAACTTTTGTTATACTATCAGAGTGCGGAAGAAAATAAAACAAATTACATAATATCCGTGACTTCAGAAGAGTCACATGCCTCAACATAATAAACCACAATCTGACAAGTCATAATCCAATTACATTCCAAAATCCTCCATGAAAACGTAAACATAAAGTCTAAACCAGAAATGAAATAAAGAGCAGCGTCTAGTAGGGGTGGCAACTGGCCAGGCTTGATCGGGCTCGGACCGGGCCACCATCTATATATAACTACACTTATATTGGCCCGAAGCCCGAACTTCAGGCTTAAATATTTGCCCATGCCTACACAAGCTTTTATTTTTCAAGCCCGAGCTCGCCCATACTTATTAAACATTATCATTTTAAAAATAATATAATTAAAATTTCAATTTTTAAATCAATGTTTGGACCATCCGGTCTGTTAACTCAAACCATAGGATAACCCATGATTGACTTAGGCATACTTTCAGTGCAAACCTTTTATTTATATTGCATCGGTTGGAGAATTATTTTATCTCCAACCGATGTGGGATTGTAATGTCACATGTAGTTGTGGTGGAAAAGTACTAGTACATTATAGCATCGGGCCGGGCCAGGCTAAGTAAATACCAACCTGAGCCCGGCCCAAAACACCCTTCGGGCCTTAAAATTAAGCCCGACTCGGCCTTACGGTCAACATAACCTTGCCCAAGCCCGCCCAAACATAAGGTCAGGCTGATCGGGCTAGACGGGTCACCCGGCCCGTTGCCACCCCTAGCGTTTAGTCCATATCTATCCTCATTATACATCAACCTGCAACATGAAAAGTCGCGTGAGCTTGGAATGCTCAGTAAGTGACATATCTGTCACCAATCCTCATGGAACATTGTTAGTACAAATCCAAATTCAACAATAATAAAATGTGGATAAAGAGAGAAATACAACACAATAAAAATGTATGAATGTAATGCAAGTGCCATGATGATGCGTCATTCAATGAACTAAATGATATGCTCAAATCAATAACATACAAATGATCAATGCAATGATATGACTGAGCTAATGCTTCACGTTAAGTAGCCTTCATCCCATCTTCGTATTCACAGTTTAATTCAGGAACTAGTCACCAGGAGTAGCCGGTAAGATAATTCTAGTTTCGATCCAGATAATTATTCCGGTAAGATAATTATATTAACGATAATGTTTTCCCACTTTGGGAACGTTACAAATAATTATACATATAAATATTTAAATTAATGACAGTGTTTTCTCCACCTCGGGAATGGTCCAGATAATTATACAGATAAATATAATTATTAACAACAGTGTTTTCCCACCTCGGGAACAGTCCAAATAATTATAATTATTAACGATAGTGTTTTCCCACATCGGGAATGGTCCAAATAATTATACAGATAAAATATAATTATTAACGACAGTGTTTTCTCACCTCGGGAATGGTACAAATAATTATACAGATAAATATAACTATTAACGACAGTGTTTTCCCACCTCGAGAACGGTTCAAACAATTACACAGCTAAATATAATTCTTAATGACATCAAGATCACCCAGACTTACATCCGGAATCATGTAAAAACATATGTAAACACCTTTTAATCATAATCGAATAAAATGGAATACAATGAATCATCGATTATCGAATCTAAACGAATAAATCATTCTTTCGTAAATCCAACATATACGATACAAATTCATTCATTCAAATCAGAAATGAACCACAATGTTCAATGAGAATCATACAGAAAATATGACTTACTTCTCGCGGTTTGAAGTTCCGATTGGTAAGCTTCCTCCCTTCTTTTCTTTTTGCTCTCTTCTCTTCTTTCCTCTTCTTCTTCTTCACTGCAAATGACGGCTAGGGTTATTCTCTGACCTTTTTTCTTCTTAATCCTCACAAGAACACTCCAAATCAGTCTTTCTTATGAGATGGAAGGTGAGGGAGTGGATTATGGAAGCCTTCCTTCCATCTCTCACATTCCAAACCACGATCCTCACACGCACCCTATGCATTTGAATTTGAAAATCAGTTTTAAGAATTACATATAGTACCCCTTATGCATTATATTTACACCTTAGACCCCAAAACTGGTTTTTGTGTGAAAATCCACCCAATGCTCTAAATAGCTTATAATTCAACCCCATTAATTTCAGGAAAATACCAAATAATTTTTATAATACCTTTTTGTTCATTTTTATTATTTAGGAATATAAATCATTGGGTTTAGGTCATTACAACCTACCTCCTTTCTCTTCTAATTCGAATCAAGTGTAAATTACTAACTTAACCTTGGATTACTACTTGGTCCACACGACCAGATTTGCGCTAAGCCCACTATCCCAATTCAAAGCCCAACTTACATATACTTAATTACATCACACCAGCTAGATTTCTCTTTAATTACAGCTTGATCACAATTTTGTAATATAACTATCAAAGCATATTATTGTCACTATTAGTCCATTAATTAAAAGCATGAATCAATCAAACAAGGATCCAGGTTTCATCCAAAATTATTTAATTAATTTAATTAATCACAAATGAATTATTATATGGATTTCTAGGTTCGGGTCATTACAGTGTAGATGTATTTTGAGATATAAAACATGATCATAATGAGTTCTGGAACTATATCCATACAATTCAAAAATTCCCCTATAGGGCAAACATAACAAATCTTCCTCAATAGGGTACATATGCAAAATATTCAATATAATTCAATTCCAACACCACATATAGTCTAATTAGGGTCATATAAACATTCTTGCAAAATATCATCTAAATCGGAAAAAGTCGCCAAAGTTTGGTATACCCCAGGTCTACCCTGAGGCTGCCGATCCTGGCTGCCCCTGAGATCTTCGGTAGCCTTTCGGTATACCGAAGTCCTTTGGCACCTTGGGCAGTAGCCCCACAATGAAAACATAAAGAGGATCGATAGCCTTTCGGTACACCGATCCCTCTCGGCACCTTGACTAGAAGCTTAAAAAAAATATATACACAGAGTGGTCGGTATCCTCTCGGTATACCGAACGGCTACCGATCCACCCCAGTTTGGTGGTCGGCACCCTTTCGGTATACATGTTGGCTGTCGATATACCAACTTGCCCAGAAAACTTATATATATATATATATATTATTTTTAAATTCTTTTTGACCCACACTTTATTAAAACACACATAATAACTTTGGATTCCGAACCAAACCAATAAATTTTAAATGACAAACAACACATAACTTACCTTGATCTTAACATGTCATTCAAACCTAGAAATTTATGTCTTTTATCATGTTTCCATGAAGGAGTAGAAGATGGAGAATTATATTAGATATGCTATATCATTGTCACGCCCCGAATCTGAGATATGGAATCTCAAGGATTTCCAAGGGAATGACCTTCGGATCCAAACATTCGATGCGGCCAAACCAATCAAAATCAATAACACGGTCCAACAGAGCATACTAAAATCAACAAAAGTCTCATAAAATTTAAACCTTAAAAATAAATTCAACAAAATCTCCAAACCAATTATCAAATATAAATACAACTGGTCAAAACAAATAAAATCTAAACCCATAAGTCAACTAAATAAATTCAATGTTCATAAATAAAGCAACAACCATCACGATCATAATGCAACTCTCTCTCCAGGTCCAGCCATCACTCTTATGGATAATCTGTTTCAAGTAGGGGTGAGCTTTGGAGACTCAATAGGTAAATCCAAGGAAACTACCCTAAACACTTTCATAGTCATATAACAACATTCATATTCATGCAAATACATGCAGTTCCACACCATACATTTATATATATATATATATATATATATCACAAGCATCATTATTAACCAACATGTAAGCAGTCTCATATAATAATCTCATAATAATATAATTCTCAAACAATACAATTCTCCTATACCACAGTCTCATCAAAATAATCATCACACTCACATACTTTAATATAATATTAATAAACACGACATTTCCTAACTTTCTCACACACCATCACATCAAAACCATAATCATAATAAACACAACTATCAGATAAATCCACGTCATCATGATCATAATCATGTTGAAATGCAACTCATAAAACATAAACTCATGATCATCATGCTGAAACACAACTCATAAACCATAATTCCATTATCATGCTGAAACACAACTCATAAACCATAATTCCCATAGTTCTCATTCACAAAAACACACAACATCGAATCATCACAATCAGTCCACATCACAATTACATAATCAATGAAGATGCACGAACACATAGCACTCATATGATGAAATGGAAAACACATACAAAATGCTCATGAGATAAAAGGTATGATGCACTATGTACATGAGAGTGAAGATGATGAAATGAATGCAATACAGGGTTTTTAGGCCTAGCCTAAACATGAAATCCCACTCACATCTCCTTCAGGTAATATTACTCAAGGAGTATGCTATAACATAACTAACCATTTCCTTTCAGGGATTGGGTACCCAAAGGTAGAAAAACATCATAACATTTCCTTTCTGGGGACAAGTTAACCCATGGCAGAAACTACCACATTCTCTGTAGGGGACAAGTTGACCCATGGTAGAACCACCACATTTCCTTTTGGGGAACATGTTAACCCTTGGCAGAAATTACCCTATACAGACTCATACCAATACCAACAAATCAGACCCTCCCAGGAGTTCTGAAAACACAACTCACACATAAATCACCAGACCCTCCACGCTAAGGGGAGTTCTGAAACAACACGGTGAACCTAATAGGATCACACCCAAAACACTTTACATATAACAACTGGTCACAAGGGACTTCACACAAAAGACAAGTAATCCATTCATTAAACATACCCTCATTACAAATACCTCATACATAACTATATTACTCATGTATTACACACTAAGTCACCAACTCGCGGAGCGAGAGCGCTAAACTTGAAAATAACCCGTGGTCCAGAGCGCCTACAAAACGTTTGTATATATACATACAAACTATACTTCCTGTACAAAGATATTTCAATTTTTATTCTTGTACTCAACCACATATGCAAAAGAAAGGATATAGCACAAAACATATCTCAATTTCATCATATAAATTTGGATGAAATAGTTCAAAATGGATATTTATCAACCTAAATTCATACATATTCGCACTTTAAAAAAACAAAAACTAATAAAGGAGACATGAAAAAAAAAAAAACAATTGTAACCCATTCTTGAAAATATGTTTAACCTCCCCAAAAACAACAAAAATGAAGTGCAACAACTAAAAGAGAGAAGTAAAGGTTACTATCCACTTCGTGGCCTTTTGTCACGCCCAAAGCCCTCCCACCTTTCTTGAGATATATTAGATTGTGCTTCAATTGATCCTTGACTTGCAATAGTGAGAGTTCGAGAAACATCACCGTGATCATCGTAGAGCAAGGCATACTCCCTCTCTTCAATAGCTTCAATGTCATTGTCCAAATCATCAACATTAATCACACTATCTCAATTCTTATAAGTCATCTCATAATCATCTCTATATCTCATCAACAATCGGTTGTTATAATGAACATACACAAGAGATTGTACACGTTCATCATTTAACTTATTCCTCCTAATACTATGGATGTACCCATAGGTACTCCATGTTCTCTCAGCTCATGACGAGTTAATACTTTGGGATAACACTTTAATTTCTCAACTATAAACTTTAGGAGCAGTAGCTCCATATAAATTCCACCAACCTACTGCACTCATTCTCTTTCTATCTTCAATTGCTTGAGGACGGGAAAATACACCTTCATCACTGAAAAAATCACTGAGTTGTTGACGAATTAATGGTGCTTCACTTGAATCTCTAACAAGACTATCAACAACATTTAAATAAGCACCCTGCACAAAAAAATTTGCATTAGGCTTCACCCTTCTTTTTTCATTTGAACCCAAGCTTGACAACCAAACATCAAAATAATAGAATAGGGTAAACACATAAGCACCAGTATGTAAAGAAAGATTCATCATTCTCCACCTTCCTATAGCAAAAGTCTCTACTATTTTATACAACTCACCATTATTGCTCAATATCATCTCAATATGTCCCAACATATCCTTCATCCTTTGAAATACCTCTCCAATGATTGCTTTATTGAAATCACAAAAGCGAATCATTTGCCAAATTGGCTTTGAGAAAGCCAAACTAGACTTCATCTGCTTCCAAAACTTCATCCAACACAATTTTTCTTATATTATCATACTCCAAATTTGATCTTGAACTACCTTTCTTGAGTGACTCCCATTTCTCACTTAAAACCATACTAATTAAAGCATTTTGTATCCGAAAGAGATGATCGAGCTTTACATAATGGTGGCCAAACCTAGTCTTCTTGACTTGAATCACATCCAAATTAGAAAATGTCCGAAAGATGTATAAGGTCATATTATGATTCCTTACGTAGTTTACAATCCTCTTCGCACAATTGTAGCATTCACCAACAAATGTCAAATTTGGGTTTGCTGAATTTCCAATGTCTTTTATCAGAAGACTTAATGTGTGTCACATCCCACTCCTAGGGGGTACACCTATTCAAGGTTTTCCCACTAGGAAATGGTAAATGCAACTCTCACCCCCTCCATAGGAGGTGGCAAACCAGTGAATAACAAGATACAATAATAAATCAGAATCTAAGTTTTAGATATACGTACAATACTAGGATCCATATCATTCAACTATGAGGTGGGTGCATTCTAACCCAAGTCCAACAGCTTTAAACTCAGAGATTCGCAGTTTAACCTGAAAAATATATAACAACGAGGGTGAGCTTGAAAGCTTGTGAATAGACCCACAATACGTGGGTATTTACTCACAAACATAAACAAATAACATAAATATGAAATATCATATAGATGTCTTATGAAAATCCATGTTTTATTCCTTAACATTTACATGTCTCAGTTCTTAACATTTATACATTTCGGATCTCAATACTCATATCACAATAGATCATACCAAATGCAGTTCAACTTTCCATTCTCACTATATGGATGCATACTATACATGAATAATGTTTTGGTTCATTTCTTTGAATACAATGTCATGATCAAACAATCCATCACCCCAAACGATTGTAGGAATAATACACACGCAATGCAATGCATGCTGTCACAACTATGACCTGTGGAAATCCACGTTACATCCCCAATGAGGCCACCGATGCATCTTATCGACCACATGTATCAATTTTGGCTAAGGCCAACAACGGATTCTGTGTGTACAACACAATTTTAGGGATTTTCAACCCATGGGCGCTCTTGTCCTACCTTTATTTTTGATCTAAGGTTTGTAACAATGCAATCTTTCAGCCTTTGTGGAACATACCACTTCACAATTATCTAAATATTACTCTCACCACATATGAATGCATACACCCAAATCTGGGTTATATAAACATATGTGTTCAATACATCACTTATATATACACCAAGTCCAGGTTATATATGAGAATCAATTACGAGACAAGGGCTAGCTAATCCCTCTCTCAAGTCATTCTTAGACTTAAATCTTGTCCTTCTCGGACTTCAACATATCACTCTTTGGTACTCATCTTGAGACATTCATCCTCACATCATCCCTTTGGTTCCTATCACAAGGAGTCCAAAGTTTAGTCGGGTCATTGGGTCATCCTTTAGACCTCAAATGCATGAATGTCCTATTAGATGCATGTAATGCAATAGTGCATAAATCTCACATCACATGTACTGATATATCATAACTTGCTTTTCAATAAACACACCACAAGTCATTCATCATGATGAATTCTAAACACACATAATAGTCCATTTGTAATCATCCATCCATTCTAATAATAAATAAAGAATGGGTAAAACATATTGTACAAGCTCACAAATTGGCATCATCGTCGGTTACCATACATTTTCATGTTACATCATATATTGGTATCATTCATGGTTTTTCCATTTCACATATCATGCTCATTCATAATACGATAAGAAATTAGGATTAAATATATCCTAAATCTCACATAAATTCTACATCTTACTTTATCATCATGTCTCAAGCACATTCATAAACATGTATAACATTTCATCTTAACTAGTTCACATAGCCTTCTAGAATCAGTTCACACATTCATTCCGAATCCATTCACATATCCATCTAGTATCAATTCATATAAACATCTAAAGTAAATTCATTTATTCTTCTAATATTATATCATATAATCACTTGAACCCATTCACATATTCATTCAACATCAATTCATGTAATCATCTCAGATCAGCTCACGTATTCATACAGTATTCATTATCATTCATCTCATATTACTTCACCATTTCATCTAAGATTAAAGTACATTCTCATCTAGGTTCAACTTACTTCTTACTAGGATCAATATTCACTCAAACATTTAATGCATTAGTATTGCATACATTCAGCTCTAGGAATATCATGTATAACAGCTACACAACTTAACCATTCACATTAATGTCATTAACCATAGTTATCTTAACTCTCTCTATGTTTAAGTTCACTTCATAAGCTAATTGTATTCCTGAGAATTTACAAGGTAAATAAGAGACATCTAGTCTCACATTCTATTACACAATTCATAGTTGAATCCAATCATAACTAACACCTCACCTTAAAGTTAAACACATGTCGCAAGTACCATGCATTTATATCTAAACAAGGCCACAGGATTTTCCCCAAATTTGACTAAGTCTGAAATCGTTGACTTTTCACCAAAACATTTTTAAAGTCTAGGATATAACACTTTTCTTACCGGAATTCTGGTATCTAACCAAATTATGATATAACTAGATGTACAAAGAACATGGGCCTCAAATGTTGGCTAAAATTGTCCTTGCTCAAAAATCATGGTTTTGACAAAAATTATGACAACTGTAATTTGTTCTAAAATTGGAGAGTTGACATTTTACTCATTCAGAATCAAGGTTCGAGAGTATTTTTATTGAATCTAAATGGGGGGTATTTCCTTATTTACATGTAATATCTTAAGTAAATGGAGGTGCAGTCTGAAACACTAGACTGTCCTGAGGACTGGTGCCGAGAAACATATATTCAAGTCAATAAGGTGCAGTCTGAAACAATGGACTGTCCTGAGGACTGGTGTTGAGAAACAGAACACAGAAGAAAAACAAAAATGGACCATCTTGGGTTTCATCGATATACCGACAGCCTACCGGTGGACACACATCAAGAATTTTAGGTTCTGTTGGTGGCCTGACCGGTATACCGGTCAAGCCTACCGGTGGATGTCGCATAGGGTGGCTACTCTGGTATGTTGATCCCATTGCCAACAGAGCCACAACAATCAAACTACTTGTCAGCAGGCCCACTGGTATACCAACCGGGCTGTCGACAATCAGACAAACGCTTGGAGATTACCCTGTCGGTAGACACTGCCGGTATACTGGCCAATGCTGCCGACATCATACGAATTCGGGGTTTCTGGGTTTCTAAGTGCCACAATTCACTCTTATGCTCATAATCAATTTATCAACAAATTTACATCCTAAATCATAGATTTCTACATCATTCTAACACTATTTTTAGCATTGCCCTAATTTAAGAACACATCATCAACACTTCATATATCACATAGTTTTTTGGGCAAAAACTAACATTTGATAAAAAAAAAAGAAAATTAATTTTGTGATGTCTGAGTGTTAATACATAGTTTTTTGGTCAAAAACTAAAATTTGATTATCAAAAACATTAATTTTGTAATGTTTGAGTGGCAATACATAGTTTCTGGGCAAAAACTAAAATTTAATCAAAAAAATTAATTTTGTAATGTGTTAATGTTAATAGACAATTTTCTGGGCAAGAACTAAAATTTCATTAAAAACATTAATTTTTTGACGTGTGAGTGTTAATACACAATTTTCTGGGCAAAGACTAAAATTTGATAAAAAAAAATTAATTTTGTGATGTGTGAATGTTAATATATGGTTTTATGGAAAAAAACTAAAATTTAATCAAAAACATTAATTTTGTGCTATGTGAGCCTTAATGCACAGTTTTCTGGATAAAAACTAAAATTTGATCAAAAAAATTAATTTTATAATGTGTTAGTGTTAATGCATAATTTTCTCGACCAAAACTAAAATTTCATCAAAAAAATTAATTTTGTGATGTGTGAGTGTTAATACACAGTTTGGGCAAAAATTATTTGATCAAAAACATTAATTTTGTGTTGTGTGAGTGTGTTTAATACACATCTTTTTGGGCAAAAACTAAAATTTGATCAAAAATATTAATTTTGTGATGTGTGTGAGTGTTAATAAACAATTTTCTTGTCCAAAACTAAAATTTGATCAAAAAAATTAATTGCGTGATGTGATTTTTAATACACAGTTTTCTTGGCCAATACTAATGTTTGATAAAAAAAATTAATTTTGTGATGTAAATACACAATTTCCTGGGCAAGAACTAAAATTTAATCAAAAACATTAATTTTGTAATGTGTGAGCATATACAATTTTCTGAGCAAAAACTAAAATTTGATCAAAAAATTAATTTTGTGATGTGTGAATATTAATAAACAGTTTTCTGGACAATAACTAAAATTTGTTCATAAACATTAATTTTGTGATGTGTGAGTGTTGTTACACAATTTTGTGATGTCGCAGCACCCCCACCCCCAGGGCGCGACGCTG
>JAUPMG010150301.1:0-11036 GCA_031762675.1 Pachysandra terminalis
CTCTCTTCTCTCTTCTCTCTTCTCTCGTCTCTCTTCTCTCTTCTAAACCAACACAGGCTTTCTCAGGAAAAAGCTCGTGGATGAGCTCCCCTAGGTCCCGAGATTGGGGCCAACTCTTTTAAAACTCTAGAACCGAGCAGACTCCGGCTAGGAGTCTACACGGCTGGGCCCATGAACCCAGCCGTACAGCGAGCAAGTGCTCACAGCACTCAGGCGACTTAGAGCGCCGGAAGCACGAACTCGCATGCACATCCTCTCAAATCAGCTTAAGCGCGCGTGCGCCAACTAACAATCAGCAGCGAGCATGCGTAGATTGAGGCGAATCGGCTGCTCGCTGACTGAGCCGTAATGGCTCGCGTGAGAGCGATTTGAGAGCTCGAAGGATCAAGGTGGTGCCGCCGAAGAGCGTAGGACGGCGGTGCGGTTCAGCCGCCCGCGCGTCGGCCCCGGGGCCCGCTTGGGAGACGATAGAAGGCCCCGGGAGTCCAGAAGCGCCAGGCTTCCCCAAGGTGCCGGGCCCGCTCATCGGGCTCGAGCCAAGCGGGACGCCTCAAAATTAAAAAACCAAACCAAGTTTAGCAGATATCACACAAGAGTGAGATCAAGCAAAGAACAAGACCAGCATAGAGCATGAGATACAGAACTTGAGAGCAACAAGAATAGATCCATTCCCGAGCTTAGATCGAGCCACAGGCTTGCTAAAAAGAAAGCTAACCACAGGAGAGATGAGAATAGAAAAGGAGCTCAGCTTGACAACAACAAGAGATGATGAAAGGATAACGACAACGAGATGGACAATGAAGGGATGATAGACATACGGATGGACAGAGTTGGAAATATCACAGACACTAGAGAATTAAAGAGGGGGACAAGATTGAAGAAGGAAGATTGACAGGCTAAGTAATTGCAACAAGACTCAAGTCTGGAAAGAAGAAGTAAGCAAGACAGGTAAGAACCACTGTATAACTTAAAATGGGCACGAGTGCGATCTAGGCCTGGTACTCAGGTTGCTCCAAGTCCGGCCTCTAGCTCGGAGGATTGAGTCTCTTTCTATCTCTCTCGCAAGAGCCCATCTCAACAGGTGGGCAAGAGGCTCAACCACTGGAGTTAGCTTGGAACAAGGACAAGAGCAACCAACTTATACCACGGTCAGCGCAACACGCCCGACAATCCTTCAACTTGGCTTGGCTAATTTATGATCCAATTAAACTCTAGTAAGCAGCGCGCCAATGGTTCACAAGAACCTTATACGCACGATAGATACAGCCAGACTGTATCCTATCGCTGCAGTGGAAGTTGCATCAAACGGAAGGGCTCCCTTACAATATATAGACAGGGGAAGGTGTCACATCCTTCTACGCCCATTAGATGCAACTTCCAATCTCGATAGCCCTGTCGAGGATGATGCTCCGTAGAAGTAAAAGCTTTAAACTAATGACAAAGACATGGATAGATAAATGAAAGGTATATATACACTAGCAGATAGCTATATGAGAAGGAGCATCAGCCAGACACGGGCCAACTCACTTGAACGCAACCCATGATGGAACTCTTGTGTAAAAGCAAGAGGATCCCTCTCATGAGGTTGCAGCAAACACCAAATCAATCCTTGTAAACTAGCTAGCTCGGATAAGGGAAACTATCGGAAACCCTGTAACAAGGGCGACCGGCTAAATAGCTTCCCCAATCTTGAGAGAGCAAAGAACAAGGAAACTCAAAAACCACATATATCCAGCAATGGATATATATACAAATACATATACAAATCTAAAATACTAAATTATTATGAGAAGAAGAATAAGAAGAGAGCATGACCTCTTAACAGAGGTCATTGAACTTTAAACATATTCTTCGATTTACGTATTAGAAAGAGAATTAGGAAAAACACTGAATGGAAAACTTTTATTTCATATCTAACGAATGGATGACGAACACACACATAGAGAATGACAAAGTACAAGACTAATCGATAAATAGCTAATCAATAAGAAGCTAGTGACAAGCTCAACTCTAAAAAAGTAGCGAAGAGATACCTGGCAAGACTAATCGATAAATAGAGAGCCCGCACAAGTTGCACATTCCTGAGAACAAAGGAGTCATCTAAGCGAAGCTAAGGAAAAGTACCAGCACTCGGAAAGGGAGCTTATATAAGCGGAAAGTTACGAGAGTACGCGTGCGCACGTGCTATCCGAGGATTGTGCAAAACTCTGCCCGTATATAAAGGATAGCATTTGAACAAATTGAACTCACTTACTAAAAAGCTTTCGAGCAGCAAACACCTAGCATAAAGCTAAAATCCTAACAAGAGTCCAACATCTCATTACAAAGACAACTTAAGGAACAAGCCTGTAACACTCCAACTCAGATTATTATTCAACAGATAACCCAATAAAAAACATGAATCTAAGCAACAACGCTATGTCACGCAATGGGCCAGCAACACCGGCAAGTAATGGAACCATACTAGACGTTATCCATGAAAAGACAGCCAATATCGAGCAGACCTCCAACAGGCAGGCATTTGCTTGGGATTTGGACAAAGCCATTAAGGGCATAGCAAGCCGCGAGCAAAGGTTGAGAGAATCAACTATAACCATAAGACAAGCCAATGGTTTGAACATGGACAATGTAATTGAAACTATCGACAAAAGATGGACTGAGCCAAGCAAACAGGTATCGCCCACATTCTGGCAGGATAAAGAGGCCATCTATTGCCAATTCTTGGATGAGAAAACAAAGCTTGATTTCCTTAACCAAGTGCGGGAAGACAAATGGGCTAGCTCAGACACTGAGACTACTATAAAACAAAACATCTTGGGACTCAACAACAACAACAACCAGATGGGCCACTATGTAAGAAAACCAGTTAAATTGGAGATATCCAATGTCAGGGCCAGTGTACGCTTGGACATCGTACAGAAAGCGATTGATATAGTTACAGCAAACTCAGGAGCAACCATCACTGAATTAAAGGAAGGCAAGGCCCATAATATCACCAAAGTTAGATCGATCTATATGAGGACCAATGCCAAAGGAATTAATCATCTGTTTGGATCTCTAGATGGAGTAATACCATACACCCACAATCAGTCAAAGATGAGACTCAAACTATTTCTCAAGATCAATGCCAGACCATGGCAATGTAGAGACTGTCTGGCCTTTGGACAGCACAGATGCAATGGAAAGGTCTGCAACCAGTGTGGCATGCAAGGACATGAAACAAAGGATTGCAAATCCAAAACCAAGAACTGCAACAATTGTCGCAAGAAGGGCCACAAGGCAAAGGATGCACACTGTCCTACCTATCTAAGCGAGATAGTTAAAGAGATTCGCAAGATGGATATACCCATTGAATACTTTACTGACAAGAACCAGAGAGCACAACTCATAAACATTCTACAAATTAGATAAAACTCAGCCAGAATCTATCATGTCATATGGGAACTAACAACCAACATATCATGTAAACCAAACCAACCAAATAAAACAATATACCAAATCAAACCAAAATCTCCTAAATAGAGTAGACGCCCTTTTACTTTTGATTACTCACAAGATGAAGAGAGCATTTTTCTGGAGGGAGAGAGAATGAGAGAATTAAGACATTTAAGGTGACGATAGAGGGATCCCTGAGATGATGTAACATTGATCTAATGACGGAATATGATAGCTACATGATGGAGCTAACTAATGAAATGAAAGAATTTGAGATCGACTGAACAGGTTAGAGTATATGGCTAATTAAAGACAGACTGATAAGGGGATCATTAGTTAAAAGTTAACAACTGAGTATAACAACGTAGCAGCCAAACTTTAAACACACAGAGACAAAAGTTAAGAATGGTGTAACACCAAGTTAAATTCACAATAATAAAGCCCCCCAACAACCTAAACTAATGACACACCAACCATAAAAATTCCATGAACAAAATCAGAAACAGGCGACTTCAATGACAAAAGAGCGATGTCACATACGAAGCATAGGGACACCCATAACAAAAGCATCAATTGACAAAACAACAGATGAGGTAACAAAGAATTTACGACAGATTCTTACAGACAAATGACAGGTTAATTGATAGAGACAATTAGGAAAGAAATCGGCTGAACAATTTAGGCGCTAGATCAACCAAAGACAGAGGACATAGGGTACGTCCGAGAGCTTGAGATTGGCGAACGAGCTTGGACACTTTCACGTGGTGTAACAAAGAATTGATCACTGAATTGTGGAGCTCTCAAACAACCCTGAGGGACAAAATATAAGGTGCCAAAATTGGCTGAAGGAAACAAGCATGAAAAGGCTACGAAAACAGACCATAGAAGTCCTGAGAGACTTGTATACACAATTGCAAAGACCCAAAAACAAGCAAGGAAGTGGTGTAACTGGGAATCTAGTACATTTTTATGCTACTACCTAAACAGACCATTGAACAAGAGAAACGGATTAAACATTCACCGAACAGAATGGTCGCTATCCCAAATAGAAGCCTGTAGCTATAGCACAAACCTTGGGATACTGAATAGCAAACTTCAAACTTGCACCAAAGCCAGAAGAGATGATGTAACAGAGATCTCATTATAAACTAATAAACATAAACTACAGGAGCATTGTATGAAACCCGCTACACAAAAATTGGCTGAACAAATCAAACGATAACCATACCAGAAAATAATTCCAAGGACCCCAAGTCTTTAGACAGATATATGTATTGCATAGGAACAAGGGCCCACTGAGACTCTCATGGAAGATGTAACAAAGATTTGATGACGGATTCTTGTAACTATACAATCAAAGTACCGAATGAAGCAAGAAAAGGGGACATTTGCTGAACAGCTTGGGTCAAAACTGAGATGAAAGACAGAGGACATAGGTACGCACAATAAGGCGATAGAAACTGTTACAGAGTTGAAACTTCAAACAAAAATAGAAACCACCATAGATGATGTAACAAGCAACTAGTTGCAGATTATCAAAGCCTCTAATGACCTGTTGAGATAACACCAAAAAATACAAAGATTTATCGAGAGGAAATAGCACTAGACTAAGCCCAAAAAGAGAGGCAGCGATCGATGCAGTGCAACCAAAATGACCATGTCGCGGATGAGGAGGATTACTAAAGGGTATGGTGTAACAAGGAAATAACTACAGGATATTGAAGCCCGTCAACTGAACTATCAGATGATATATAAATGGTAGAAATCCGCTGAACATATCACCATACAGACCGCCTTGAAATCTTAGAATTTACAAAAGACAGCCTTAAAAACGGGAATCGTCCCTTGCATAAAAACCAACGCAAACTAAACGATGTGCGCAATCGCACAATTGGGGGTGCATCTACAAGAGCTGACAACAGAAAGGGCGAAAGCTATAATCAATCTCACCCATCTATAGAAGCTAGAACCATAAGGTCAAAAAGAGTGAAGGAAAGAACCAGAAAAGATAGAGCTGAATAATTGCAATAGATTTTATTTGGAGTGCGGCACGGGAAGGAGGAACAGGATCAAGCGATCACTCGAATAAGGAGGCCAAGAAGGTGTACTTGCCAATCAACCACCAGAAACGTCTGGGCTTATCAAACTTCAGCTTCGTCAAATAAGCACGCAATAAGTCTGGGTACTTCATCATCTCTGGAGGATAGACCCATGAGTCGACAAAGGTGTTGAAACGTACAAGGAACTTTAGGATACCACGACGAGTCTCGTGATCGATCACTACATAAAAGTTCCTCTGAACATAGTGCTCTACCAACTCGCCACGTCTCAGTATAGTGGCAGAGCTTCTAGGTTGACCATAACGTTGCGCCGACAAGACTGACCCGGATAGAGCTGAGGCTCGGTTTGTTATGGAGGAAGAGACAGTGGTTGAGGAACGGGTTGTTGGACCAGGAAATATTGGAATAAAGGGTGTCTCAACTTGAGTGCCAAACCAACGCCCTTCAGAGTCCCCGACATAGCTGTCACCGAAATGCTGCTGATTAAATCCTTGGGGATGGCTTGAATGACTGCTTCGAGACGAGGTTGACTGGTCCTCTGCTGAAAAATTGAATGATGAACGATGCGCGCTCTCGGGCTGACAACTAACACCAGCACGTAGAAAGCCTGGAGGTAGAGTTGGACTTGAGCCATTGGATGGGCGACCATGGTGCACCGTTATAGCTGGGATGTGATCCCTACGGCCACTTGATTCTTCCTGCTTTATCTCTATTCCTGGCTCAATCTTGGGACGCTTAACGCCCAAATAAATGGGGCTCTCTGAGAAGGTACAACTAGCATTCAGATCTTGCGGATTAGCCGCGGATGGAGGAGGAGGTGGTGGAGGAGTCCTAGGACTTTGAGCGTTATCCCTATCGCCATTAACTGCTGCATTCTGAGAAGGCACTCTCTCACGTTTAAGAGAGGCTCTATCAAATGAATCTATACATTGCTCCTGATTAGAAACCTCTGCTTTAATCATGGGTTTTTTATCGACAAGTGAGGATAGAGATGAAGTAGAGGATGGAGGCGTGATCTTGCGATCTAAGCAAGCTAGAGTCTTGATGAAACCGTGAACGGTAACCACCTCCGCAAAATCATAGACAAAATGAACGCCTGATGATCCGCTGAAACGATAAGCCAGTTCTTGGTCTTGGTCCATCAAAAGGTTATAGGCAGCCTCTACCACTTGACGACTCTTGCTGGCTTGAGTAAGTTTACAATTATCTGGATGCAATAGGGACATGATCTCAGCATATCGTGCGCTCAAAACCTCAGAGTCCAAGCCCCAGTCAGAGCTATCCCGGTTAGGCACAACGCCAAATATATCATATAAAATTTCGTCGAACATTGTCTTGAGTACGAGGACTAACTAGATATATGGGCTGAATAAGCTTGAAATTAACTTGGCTGACAAAACTTGATAAAACTGGATGAGTATGTGCACTTGAATCGAGAAGCAAAATTGCAATGACAAACTTGGAGCACAAACGCTAGGTCTTATATACTGGCCAATTTGGCGCGTTTTACAGCAAAGAAAAGATCTTTCATGGAAAGAAAGAGAAGGGATGAGGCAAACCAGAACAACAAAGGCAAGAGGAGAAGTCGAAATATGTAAGATTGCGAAAGATGGCAAAACTAATCGATAAATCGAGAGACAAAAACAGTTAGGAAATAGCAAATGAAATGTAGAACAAACTAGAAATTTACCTACACAAGGGGCGACGGGGCAGCGATCATATGACCAAGTGGCGACATGAAAAGTACACGCTAACACTGGCCTCTCAGCTAACGCGTCGGACAGCGCCCCTGACTGGCGCCCAGACTGGAGCCCAGACTGGCGCCTTGTAAGAGACGCCAGAGAATAGAGAAAAATGGCAGCAATAAGCGTTCCTATTGAGAGCACTCAGAGAGATAAACAACAAGCCAATCTATCAGAAAAAGACAGGTTTATATTACAAATAAGGACATAGGTAAAAAATAAAACCCACATACAAAACTACATAAAAACGCACTACTATAACACTGGGTATGGCGACCATTCTAACTATAAACCTCAGCGGCAAGCTAACCGACTTTATTAAAATAAGGCAGAATATCAGCAGGAATCGAGCAACTGTTGTTGTGCTACAAGATATCCCTATACTATCAAAAGAAAACTTAATCAGACTAACCAATGGAAACACAATGGGATATGATATTGCAACTAGAAATATGGTGATGCAGAGATCCAAACTGGGGACGGCCATTCTATTGGACAAAAGACAGACCAAGTGTCTAGGGCAGGAAGTGTTTGAAAGCCCAAAGATTAGCGCTATAGCGATAAAAATCAACTTACGCAAAGTACAGGAGCATGACATAGGAATTGTAAATGTCTATATAAGACCCAGGGCACCAATTCAGGAAGTAGAAAAACTATTTGAATGGATCAATGACACCATCAAAGAGGTCTACAAAGTAGGCAACTCAAACACTATTCTATGCGGAGACTTCAATGCTAGCTCACCCCTGTGGGCTCCGATAAGCATAGCAGAGATAACTGAAGGAGGGTACAGCAATATTAAAACATGTAGGGGAAGGCTTATCGAGAGAGCAATTACAAACATGAGACTGAAAATTTTGAATCCAAAGCTAGAAACCGGGGGGAGCTTTGTTGGATATGATGGGCATATAAGCCATATAGACCTGATAGTTGGAGGTGAAAAGATAGCTAGAAAACATGTGAAAACTTGGTATGAACAACTAGGGATCGCCAATGCTAATCAAGCAAAGCAATGGGGACATAGGGTCATGGCCCTTAAACTAAGACAGTCTAATAGCCCGCAATCAAAACTTGGGTATCAGGAGAGATCTTATGTCAACTATGGACTAATTAGAGCTGAACAATTTCTATCGCTGAATATAGAAACCGAACCTCTAATGAGGGAAGCAAATATGAATATGAGCTCGAATAATATGGATAAAGCGAGAGAGATTATGAATAGGCTAACGGCGATACTCTACAAGCACCTGTTAAAAATACAACTAGATATCACAGAGCATAGAAGGCAAGCAATCAATAGGAACCAGCTTAGAACAGAACACAACGCAATAACAAAAAGGCGAATCAAACGGCTAGCGAGACTTGAGGTTAAAATGAAACATAGACAACCACAACAGCGTAGACAAGAGAGACAAGTTAAAATAGAGCAAATAAAAAACAAGATAATAAAAGGGATACGAACACATCAGGTTAGACAACATACATTAAAAAGCTCAGAGGATATATGGCTTATCACTAAGCAATTGCTTAAACATACCAACCAAAACGAAACTGTGATCAATAACAACATTGAGCACACTCTAGCATCAACAAGTGGACAACTCAATTTAATTGCAGAGGAAAAATTTCCTCAGATAGAGAGAGGAATGATCAATCAGATGAATATACTAAGGGAGCTACAATTGTTTGAACCAATTACAATACAAGATCGGGAAATTGAAACAGCCATTTGGAATGCAAGAAAGAAAAACTACAGAGGCCCTGAAGGTCTGAGATATAAAACTCTTACACAAACAATCGATCACACTAGAGAGATCATCAAAACAATCTGCAAACTATCATTCCAAACAAATGAGATGCCTGAAATTTGCAAGGAAACGCTAGGGACAATAATACCAAAAAAAGTACCAGGTACCTATAGGATAGTACATGTAGGTACACCATTAGCTAACCTCTTGGAACAAATTGCGCTGCATAGACTGGAGAGTGCTCTTGAGGAAGGCAAGATGTATAACAAAAGACAGTACGGCTTTATAGCAAACCGAAGCAGACAAGATCTCATAGCCAGAATACTGGCTAGAGCATATAGACACCAATTCATGACAAATGGTAGCAACTACACAACCATTGTAAGTTTAGACATTCAAGGGGCATTCGATAACGTTGACCAAGATGGCATAATCAGCAAGTTACTGAAAGAACTTTGGCCAAACCCAATAAGAATCTGGCTTGCCAATTATATCCTAAATAGACGTATACAGATTGAATACAACAAGATTAGAAGCAACAATAGATATGTATGTAGGGGAGTCCCACAGGGATCGCCATTAGGTCCGATTCTTTGGAATTATACAATCAATCGGATAGACGAGGAATTAAATGATGACACAGAGACTGAGGTGTTAGCGTATGCAGACGACCTTATTATCATAGATACATCCATAGATGGGAAACAATTACAAGTAAAGATTGATACCATATTAAGAAAACTAGAGGATATTAAGCTACAAGTAAAAGCAGAGAAGAGTTCGCTTATGATCATGAGATTGAATGACTATCGGATCACTAGAGCGAATCAACCAAGACCAACCATTTGCATAAACAAGGAGCGTGTTAAAGAGACAGACACTATGAATATACTTGGTGTAAGGATGAACAATAAGGGTAGATTAGATACAAAAGATATAGCGTATAGAGACAATATTGAGAGAGCCATTAGGAAGCTATATGAATTAAGACAGTTAGATATAATTCATAGAAGACAAGATTGGAGCATACTGATAGAAGCCTACCTGGCCAGTATTGTACAGCAAAACAATGTCGTAATCATGAGCCTTGACAAAAGAGCACAGGAATGGGCAGACAAAACCATGGCAAAGGCCATGCGTATAATCTTTAGTTGGCCATCAAATACATCAATCAAAGCAATACAAGCCATTACAGGCATCAAACAATCAAAGTATGTAACTATCAAAGCACTAATGGCCAGGGTAGCAACAGAGCATGGAACAAACTACAAAACATTGGTACATGCAATGCAAGGAACAACAGTAACCCAGTACACAGGAATTAAAGAGGAAACAGCCACTGAATTAGGAGAAGAATGGCGATTGCAGGCAGAGGTTTACAAGAGAAGATATTACAACCCAAACATAAGTTTATCTATTGAAGCATTTGAATCACTTAAAGAAACAAAAGTTCTATGGTTAATACTAGAGCAGGGGAGATATGCCACAGGTATGGAGCTGGTAACCAATCCGTTGATTAAATTAAGAGAAATCAAGTTAAGGCATACAACCTATCCAATTGGCTACTTTAATGCCATAAGCCTCATTTGGATGCTAGCTGAGGAAAAGAACATAACTAACAGACAATTGTTATTATCAAAAGATAACTCCATATGCATGGCGCTCAAGAACGAGACTGGTAATCACGACTGGCGCCTTATCTTACTGAGGGAAAAGTTAGCTCGAAATCAATGGAGCATACTAGAGGGAGATGAGGTTACTATCAAACATTTAAAGGGGTTGATAGCTCAAAAGAAAGAGGGTCCAATGGAATCATCAACTGAGAGCGAGACAAACCTAAACTTAATTATATCATCAACTCCAAATTTAGATGATTATTATCTTAATAACTACAATGCGAAATTACTTAGAAAATTAAACGAAAGTCTAATCAACAACAACTGTACATTTATTATGAGATCTATATCCAGAAATGCCAAGTGTTGGACCAACTTAAGTGCGTGCTGGATCTCATCCAAGACATTATTAATGTTGACAGGGCTATGCTCAAT
>JAUPMG010150332.1:0-11035 GCA_031762675.1 Pachysandra terminalis
AATCACCACAGTCCCCATTTTACTCAAATGGGGGTGCTTCAAACATGGGTTTACCTCAATACGAGCAATCGTCCCACAGCCATGGCACCAATCCTATGATGAATGGCCAGATTGTCCAGCAGCAGCACCAACCTGTTTATGGTACACTTCTATCTCGTTGACAAATGATATTTGTAGCATAGTGTTTAGTATCGGCCGAGAGAACTTGGGATCGGCTTGGGACAAATCATGACCTTAAGCCAATCCCTAAATTTGTTAAAACTTCTCTGATTTGGTCCGAGTCGGAGTCAGATCTTCAGACGATCCAACGCGGTCTCGGATAGAGTCAGATCGGACGATCCATATTGGATTGTCTAAAACATGGGTTTTTTTAAGTCTGGTCATATGATTCAGAGATCCCCGATCCAATACCAAGTTTAAACACTATGATTTGTAGGACAATACTGCTTGAGACTTTCAACTTAAAGCACGCTTATGAATCATCCACAGGTGCTCAAAGCAGCGGCGCTCTGCCACCACCACCATGGGAAACTCAGCCAATGGACAGCACCCAGCCGCCATTCGGGAGTCAACATCCCCAACAAATGCAACTCACCCAGGTCATGGTTATGCACTCCCAACCAGCGCAGAGCGGTGTACAACAATCTTATCCAATGGGGAACGAGCTGGTGGTGGGTATGTATATTCAGCCAATTTCAGGCGGGCAGTTATCGGCAATCAACAATCAGCAGCAGCCTATTCAGATCAACCAGCCGGTAGGTATGTATCATCCTCAAGCAATCCAGGGAGTACAGATGATGGGTACTATACCACCTCAAATGCAAGGCAACAATCTGGGTTCCATGTATCCTTTGCAAATGCAGCAGAACAACAACCAGCAGCTTGCAGGCTACGGGTATGGTCAGCGTTTCGACACTCAGTTTGTTGAGCAGAGGATGTATGGGCTCTCTGTGAGAGACGACAGCGCCTTGAGGAACTCTTACTACCCCCAAGTTTCTGGTCCATCTTATCTACCACCCATGAAACAATCCAAGCCAGAGGATAAACTGTTTGGAGACCTTGTGGATATGGCAAAGTCGAAACCGAAGAATCAAACTCCCGGTAGATCCGGAAGTATGTAAATCAAAGTGCTTTGCTTTACTTTTTTTTTTTTCCAATTTGTTATTACTAATCTCTGTTTTTTTTTTTTATTAGAGATCTTCACTTTTGGTTTGTTAATTGTTTTTGCTGTACATTTGTTGTTGGTGAGTAGAAAAGAACTCACGCTTAGGTTGAATTTCATGAGATCCAAATTCATTCATTGTTCTTTTCAAAAAAGAAAAATAGTCCAGTTACTGGTAGGTGTACTGTGGCATTTGGGATCAGGCCGTATGAATTATTTCTGTATCGTGAACAGGCATAAACTGGAATATTTGGTTCAACTGATACCTTTTGATTGGTGAAGAGAAGTGAAAGAAAATGGTATTTTACATAGAATAGCCTTCAATACAGAGAGCTCGGTGACTGAGATGGTATCAAAGAGTTGTCCAGTTGTCCTTATTGAACCTTCAGTTCTCCAAGAATATAATTGTTGTTGAATTTGAATCATTTGATATATATATTTTGGCTGCGTTTGGCCCGGCTTGTGCTTATGGATAAGTTGGTCAATGGGAGCACTTATCCACAGCAACAATAAACTGCTTATTTGAAGAAAATGCCGTTTGGTAATTACTTTTATTTAAGTGCTTATTAAAGTTTAAGGGTAAAATAGGTATTATAAAAATAATATTAAAGTTTATTTAAATACATTTATTTATTTGCTTATAAAAGTTTAAGGGTAAAATAGGTATTTTAAAAATATTACTAAAATTGTGAAATAGCTTGGCGCATAAGAGTTGCAGCTTCTCCTTAGCCTTCCTCTAGTGCTTATGGGCAAGCACTTACACATAAGCACTACCAAACACATTTAATTTTAAAAAAGTGCTTATATAAGCTATAAGTTGCAATAAATACTTATAGAAGCTGGGCCAAACGCAATCTTTGTGTTGTTCTATAACAACTTAAGCTTTAAGAGTAGGTGATTCTTAACATGGTATCAAAACGGGAGGTCGAGTGTTCAAATTCTAGGATGCATTTGTGTTTGCCTCGGTGCCTTGTGTTCTCTAATGAATGTGTTGTATCCGCTCAGTAATTCTCTGTGTGGTGTGTGTTTGCCTATATTCTCTCACGGATGTGTTGTTCTCGTACAGAGGAGCCTTGTCATTTGATATACATTACTGTGCCATCCTCTGACAACTAAAGCTTTTAGAGTTGGTGATTCTTAAGAATTGTATTACAAAGATAGAGATATGGTGCCTTATTCCAAGCATCAAAAAAGAGGGAGTCTTGAAACTTGAACACAAGGGTAAAACAGGAGTAATTCCATATGGTCCTAAAATAAAATGAACGTATAAAGTAATATTTACCTAAACATGCTTTTATAGGACTCATGAAGCCGTGAAATCTTCATGGTCATCCATTCAAATAAGCAAGCATTTTCAGAGGATTAAAAAAAAAAAAAAAAACCAAAACTTAGAAAGAGAGCGAGTTGATGTCTCTGATGATCAAAGGAGATTACATCATCGTCCTTTTATAGCTTTCATGGAAAATTCTTTTTTGCCGTCATTTAATTTACCCAAATTTTCCATCTTGAAACCTGTGAACAGTTTTATGGAAGTACTTTTTTACCCTTTTTGAAAAATTAATTTTACTTTTTCAAAAGATTTTAAAACGAGTGATCGAACACTGTAGAACAACCTCTTGTTCCCAAAATACCCCTTAAGTTCATCTCCCTCTTCCAGATTTCTTCTAGATTTCTCCACTAGTTGATGCATCCCTACACCTCTAAGTGTACAATGGATGCCCAATGAGTGATGGACCCTTGCACCAAGTGTGCAAGGGAAGGCCCACTGGATAGTGCATCCTTGTCCACATAAAGGATGCACTACCTAGTGGACATGGATGCACCAACCAGCGGAGAAATCTTGAAAAAGGAGAAAGGGTATTTTGGGAATGAGTGGTCGTGCTACAATGCACGACCACTCGTTTTAAAACCTTTTGAAAAAGTAAAATCAATTCTATTAAGTTTTAAAAAGCATTACTAACTTCAAACTAAAAATGAGTTTTCCCAAAAAAATTCTGCTATATCATTTAATTGATCCGAAATTTTCTATGATGAATCCTGTGATTTTTATGGAAATAACTTCTGGTATGTCTCACCTAATTTAGCTTCTTAGGATTTTTCTGCAACCGACCCTTTAGAGTGGCCATGTCCATAAGTATGCATTGATCATTGTGGTGTGAAATTTAGAGTTTTCAACAAAGACATTAAAACAAACAAGGTATAGGTTTCATTTGGCATGAAACTTGGTATCTAAAGAGGAGCCATGCACAAGATTTTGAAAAAGTTGGCAAGATTTGGTATGAAACTTGGTATTCAAAAAGGAGTCACATGCAAGGTCTTGAATCAATGGGGGCCTTGCCAACTTGTAGGCCACATGGAAAGTATCACCCAAAACAGTGCCCCTTAGAAGTTGACTCTACTTCTCAACCCACAGTCATAGTTAGGAAGTCTTGGTTTAGTCAACAGGATACTAATCAAAAAGTAAAGCCAAATTGCATCCATGTCTCATTACGATCCCATATTGTTCATCATCAAATGTAGTGATATTTTCCTTTTCTATCCTTCAAAAAAGTACCGATACGGCTTCTTGTTGAACATTGAGAGTTTAAGAAAACAAAGATGCATGGAAGTTGAGAAAACAAAGTAATTAATCAAAATTTATAATGGTGGATGTTCCTTCAAGAAATCCTTCTCATTCCTTAGGTTCTCAAAGATGGAAGAGATTTAAGATCAAGACAGGTCCTACGTTCTTACCCGACAGAATCTTCCAGGTGAGAAACCGCCACAAATTAGACTGTCAGAAAGGTATCGAGATGCCTGCAACAAGTACAAAAAGCAAGGATTAGAAGGCAGACCAAATCTGTAATTGTCTCAAAATTGAGAACCATTAATTGAGAGTTATATTAGTCATGTGCATTACTTTTGGTTTTTAACACAAGCATACAATCACTTTACACCTTCACATTCTCTTAGATCTGGAACCAGTACAGTAAGATACACAAAGTTAATACCAAAAACAACACGTACACACATATTGTAACCCATTAATGATCTGTCATCGCAATGCACTCAACAAGAGCACAGATAGTAACTCAAGCCGCCAAACATAACAAAATCTCTACCCCAATATGTAAGTAGTGGTTCAATTGAGACGGTTTGGCTTGGAGGCAAACCCAAGCCAAAATTCCTAAGAGCCAAATAGTTGACCCATGACCCAAGCTGACCCGACCTTTAGCCCAGCCCCAAGGTGCCAAAACCCAGAAGCTAATTTCCCCACACTATGCTCAGGTTGATGGTGAGATTTAAGAGGGTTGAGTTGGGCCGTTGAGTGAGGTTAAGTCGGGTTAATCCTGAATAGAGGTTGTAAGGTTGGTGAAACAGGATAGGTCAACAATAAACCTATAGATAGATTCCATATCCTCCATACAAAGTGTTGAAAACTATAATGAAAAAGGAAATGGTTTACTGGTGTGTCCCACCAGGTTAAGTTTCCTGGTGAGAAATGGGTTTTTCTGGCTACATAGAGGGACGATGTGGTTGATCCAATTCCAAACTGTAGTCCTCACAAGGGATTTTTTAGATAGGCCATGTGGACAAGACTTCCACCTAAAAGGAATACCTAGTATAGGTGCTCAAAAGAAACAGAAAATGTAGAAAGATAAAACATTTAATTAAAAAGAAAAGAAATCATATCCACTTGGACAAAAAGAAAATACGTTTACATATTCTCACACCTGAAAATTAGTGTCACCCACCTATCTATCCTTAACATTTTGCAAAAAACAATGAGAACTTACAAAAAAGAAAGGAGATAAAGGCATTCCCTATGTACAACTTGAACAACCCTCGTGTAAAGAACTCGTTTTTAAAGTGCATTCAAAGCATTTCCATTCCACATGTACACCTTTAAAAGCTCATGTAAGGAACTTGGTTCTAAAGTGCATTTAAAATGTCCTACTTCTCCATGGAAACCAGTAAAACAGAAGTTGTATCCCCCTTGCACCTTCTTCGGTCAAATATTGTGTAGTTAAATTCACTCTGACTGACTCCATCCAGATCCTCTTTAGTGTTCGTCTCGCCATCTTAGAGCCATCAATGTTCACCCCCTCGCACCTTCTTAAAGTCCTCACCCTAGGTCATCGCTTCGCATGCCCAAACCATATTAGCTTAATTTCCTTTGTCACCCATTTGGAAAACACCTATTCACTCTCGAATATGTTCATTTTTACCTCATCTTTCTCTAGTCTTCTCACACATCAATCTCAACATCTTAATATCAATATTCAGTAACGCTCATCCTATGACTATGTTGCTTCTTTTTGGTCAACATTCTACTTTAAATATCATTGTAAACTTAACAGTTGTCTTATAAAATTTTTCTTTTTAACTTAAGCAGAATACATTAATCAATTAGTAATCTAAAAGTGCCTCTACATTTAACCCATCAAACTCCAACTCTAGGTGCAACATTATCATCAATATCCCTGTTTATGAATAATTGATCCAATATAACGGAAATGCTTGCTTTTAGGAATCTCTAAGTTCTCAATTCTTAGCATCACTTCACTCTTGCTATCTTTTGTGCTAAAATTACAGTTCATACTTAATATTAACTTATTTTAATACATTCTTTCCCAAGTACCCCTTCATACTTTTAGTTTTGTATTTACTTCCCCTCTAATTTGGCCCACCAAAACAACATCACCAATAAGTGGCATACACTAAGGCACCTCTTCTTCACTATTGAGTTGTAAATTCAACTATAATCAAATATAAAAGGACCGTAACCCGGTGTAGGTCCCACTGAAGCAGGGTCCCGAGAGGGGCGGATTGGCAACATATATATTTGAAAAATCCCCCTCCACTTTTTTAGTATTCTTTTTTTCTGAAATTTGTTAACAACGAGATTTAGAAAAGACAATATGATTAGAGTAAAACAATCTTTTTATAGATAACTACCATACTTTAGATATAAGAACAGTTTAATATTAGTATATTTAGTTTCAATCCCATTCAGGTCAATTAACACCAGAACAAGTTTGTGAATCCATGAAGTATATTGGATTTCATAAATTTTGGTATTGATCCCTTTCAGTTCAATCTTTTTGATAAAACCTTTCATTCTATTTTGAATCCTAACAGTGGGGAGTAGTTACTTAGCAACTAGCATATAAACATAAATCAGCAACACATGCAATGGATTGAAATTAGTAAAAATTCGAATATAAGAAACTAACTTGCAAACTATATTCAGGAACATATATGAGAAATAAATTACAAAATTCTGCTTCTAATCAGATAAATGCCCATTCACTATTACTTAAATTTCATATAAAACAGATGAAATTATAAGATTTAAATAATTTTCACCCACATTTCCATCCATCATAAGCATGAAAACTATATAAGACCGAATTGCATTTAAACGATTGAAATCGGATAAAAAAAAAAAGACGAAGAAGAACAAAAAGAAAAGCACACCTTGAGGAATCAATCCCCAGCTCTGAGATCCTACTGACAGCATCGATTGCATGCGAGCTGAAGCAATTGCACTGTGCAAGGGCATCATCGATCCCATGCTGCTCAACTCCAATGGCAATCTATCCAAGCCAATGAAAAACTAATCCAATGAACTACAGAAAACTAAAAGGGTGATTGGAAATTCAACTCAGAATCCTATCAGAACATTCAAAGATCTCACCTTGCAATCCCAGAAATTCGCTTCCTCGATCTAAGCGCAGATGTTGCAGGTGAGGTTACATTATTGTTGAGCTTGAGAGCGAGAGATTGTAAACGAGTAGAAACCCTAGAGAGAACTGTGGAAGAAGCCATTGGAGCTATGCTTCGGAGAAAAAAAAAAGGGTTTCAGCACAACTGGTTCGGGAATTCAAATGGTTTTATTTTACCCCAAATACCATAAACCCCAGACCGGGTTGGCGGTTTAATCCGGTTCTAATTGCGAGTCAACTTTATTCAAAATTCTACTACTCCTAAAAGCAAAAACCATTTTTTTTTTTTTTTGTTCATTTTTCCCCAACTTTTGTTCTTTTTTTTTTTTTTGTTAATTTTTGTCATTGCAATTATAATATTGGCCTAATGCAATTGAATGATATATTAAAAACTAATTAATTAACTCTAATAAATTAAAATCAAATCACTAACCCTTAATATTCTATAACTCTTACATATTATTTGAATTTCATTACATTAAAATCTAATTACTAATCCTTGATATTCTATAATTTTTACATATTATTTAAATTTTATTATATAAAAATATAATTACCAACCCTTGGTATTATGTAATAACTTTATACTATTCAAATATAATTAATTACATAAAAATCAAATCACTAACTTTTCATATTTTTTTCTAACTCTTATATACGTAACTATATCTATATTATATTAAAATCAAATAACTAACCCTTCATATTCTGTAACTCCTATATACATAATTATATTAAAGTCAAACCAATAAAATTAACCTATACTCTATATAAATAGGTCATGCATTTCAGTTAGAATTCTACACCTTAGTTGAAGAGATTGGTGATGATTACTTGAAAAACAAGTGCTTTATGGGATTTTCTGTGACAGGTATGAGTTGTGTCTTTCAAAATAAAAAATAATAATTTATTTATGGATTTTATTTTCATGTTTTTATGGTGCTCAAATTTAGCTTAGATTCTCATGCTTGTTTGTTTGGTATTTTTTTTTTTAAGTTTTTTTTATATTAAATCTGTAAAATAAATAGGTACTACAAAATTTATGTTTCATTATTCGTTGCAATCCCTTAACTTTATGCATGTCATAATTAAAAAATAGCGTTCTATTGTTTAGTGACCCACGTAATTAAAAAAAAAGTAATGTCATGTTCATTGAATCACATAACTCTTAAATAGAAAATTATTTAGCTCTTTTAGTTAATTATTTTTCTTTGCCAATCACTAAAAAAGTTAAATTAAAAAAGGTTTCCTCTTTCTTCACTTAAACCTATCATATCTTCATAATTATGGAAGTGCAATATAGGCAAAACAATTATAATTAAATTCCTCTATAAAATTTTCTAAAATATAATTATTATCATACTACTTCTAAAAGTTGAACCAATATTTTAAGGTTTTGATTAAACACATTTTTAAACCAATGTTTTACTATATTATTATTTATAACTACAATAATCTTAAAATTAAGTAGCAATTATTTGAGTAATATAATATTAGAGCATGGTTTTATTGTCTTTTACTTGAAATTTTTTGTAAAAACAAATGTTTGAATTTTTAAATACCATTTTCTTAACAAATATACCCCTAATTGTTAATATAATTAACATAACAATACAACTAAACTCTTATTTTTAAAAAAAGGTTATTTTAGATATTACTATAATTTATGTGGGACCTACACACTTTATTACTCTCTTAATCTAATTTAATGAATGATAAATTACTCTCTCTCTCTCACTAACAATTCTGAATTTCAAAGGACTCATTTCTTCCCATCCTCTGTCCAAGTTCGAAGAACAATCTTGACAAATATATCTCTAATTATTTACATAATTAACATAACAATACAACTAAACTCTTATTTTAAAAAAAAAAAGATTATTTTAGGTATTACAATAATTTATGTGGGACCTACACACTTTATTACTCTCTTTTTCTGAATTTCAAACGACTCATTTCTTCCCATCCTGTCCAAGTTAGAAGAACAAGACTCATTTCTTCCCTTCGTCTATGGAAGTTCAAAGAACGACTGTTCTTTTTTCCTATCAAAGTTCAAAGAAAAGGTTGGTCGAGCTATTCCGTTTCTATCGATTCAAATTCTTTTTTTGTGATTAGTGTAGACTTGGACTTGTTTTGCAATTTTCAGCCATATGAAGAAACCAAGTCATCTCGTTTCCTTTTTGAGTATTTGAGTATTCCCTTTTTTTTTTTTTTCTGACATTTCCTCCATCAACCTTTCTTTTCTTTTCAATTGTTTTTCTCAAGTCTTACTTGACTTTTCAAAGACCTTAATTTCCGCTACAGATCTCTTAAATTTCTCTCTAATAATCTGTCCTATTGACTGCTCTGCAGGTTTGTAATTGACAATGCCGTCTGTGTTAATGCAACTCTTGTCAAGGTAAGCTTTTACCAAATCCGTAAATTACACAAAGCCCTAGCTGATCGAGGAACGAAAATGGCAAAAATCCAAAATGAAATTTCTCTTTTTTCTCTTAATTGTCTGGTAGTGCTAGAAAACATGGAATCCTCTTACAGGTCACACAAGTACTCACAGACCTAGACCTATGTATAAAGAAAGCTTACATTACCTACGATGGAAGATGGTTCATGCCTTCATGGATGGTAAGACCAACTACCAAGCAAGCATTTATTCTCTGTCTTTCATAGATTCCATAAGCCAGACATACAGATGGGAACACAATTAGTTCAGAAGCCGAGAGACAACGAGTGATTCAATGCTTACAAGCTGCCATTAAAAGAAGGTATTCTTAGTTTTATTATTACTGCATCCCCTGATTGATCATACTACTTATAATAAATGTTGAACCAATTTCTTAACTTTTTGGAGTTATTTATTTATTTTTTCATTGCTTTTACAATTTTGTCCCTTGAATTGTAATTTTTAAAATAAAGATTATCTATCGTCTAAGTACTATTTTTTTTAAAAGGTTTTTAGTAATTTAATTTGGTTTCATAGCTTTTACTATTTTATCCTTTTTACAATGGTTTTATTGTCTTTTATTTAAATTTTTTAGTGAAAAATAACTTTGATTTTTTATATATCATTTTTATGACCAAAATATCCCTTACTTTAACACATAAATACATCTAATCTCTTTTAAGGAGAGAAGATTATTTTAGGTATTAAACGTTATATATGTCATCTATGTTGAACCTACTAATTATTATGCATTTTCTTGAAAGCTTAAACGTCTCTCCTTCTCTCTTTTAAATTATCTGGACTCTACGATTTTGAGATTAATTTTTAAAAAAAATTTTGAAATATTAAACGTCTCCCTTTCTCCCATTTAAATTATTTAATTATATGAATTCTATTTTTAAGCAATTTTTTGGTATGTTAAACGTCTTTTTTTTTTTTTTCTTTTAAACCAGTTTTTAGGATGCCGCGGGACTATGAAGAGGATGAGGGATTTTTATATGGAGATTACGTTCCACTTTGAAAGCTCTGTATGCCCTTTCATATCAAGGATTGCACCATCAGATATACTTGCAAAACTTGGAAGAGGGGTCGAATTTGTGGGCAGATACGAAGTTAGCAGGTTTCAATGGTTTTTGGATTCAGCGTTCAGATGAGAGTATTCGAGTATTCCGTTCCTCAGTGATGGGTCTGAGGATGGGAAGGTACCTCCCGGATCACTCTGTATGATCTCAAAGGAGGTGATGAATGTGATCTTCTTTTCTTATGGCAAAGGATCTAATTTTTATTTTCTTGAAGTTTTGTAGATTGGTATGATAACTGATCTCAGCATTGTTATGTTCTTTTCGTGTCTTTATCTTACAGTACAATCTTGTAGTAGTGGGATCTCCAAGGGGGCAATGGAGGCAACCTCCATGACTGCTTGTAGTAGCAAGCATCAATCTGGGCCATGGAGTCCTTTGAAGCAAGATTACAGTGCTTGATCGTTATCGAGATGGGCTATGTTGGATAATGAAAAGGTCAGTCCTTAAGAATTGTGTTCATTTCTCTTTTTAATTTCTGTGAATACTTCCTTTCTAGGTGGTGGCTAGAACAAATACCTGTTCTTATTGTGTTACTGTTCCTTCAATACTTACCGCAGTATATTTTATGGACGAAAATACCTTTGTATACCTTGTATAATAATCTTAAGAACAAAATAGATGCTTATATGGAAGAAGAAAGAAG
>JAUPMG010150343.1:0-11034 GCA_031762675.1 Pachysandra terminalis
TATATTTTTTCTACACAACATTTCTAGAGAGAGAGAGAGAGAGAGAGAGAGAGAGAGAGAGAGAGAGAGAGATTACAAACTTAAAGAATATCAACATCCTATCATTGGATTCTTTAGAAGTTCAAATAATTAAATTACAACTATGCTTAACGTCCACATGTATCAAATCATGCATTTAACAATAGATATATAACAGCACTTGGAAAGTAAAGAAAAACAAATCATTTGAGTTGTATCTTCAAAGTCCTATTCACTATTGACACCAAGGCAACTGCCTTTGTCTTCCCCCCTCTTAACTCTCACCACTAGTACATATGCTGGAAGAGCCTTTCCAAGTGGGATGCAAGCAATCCCTAAAAGTAAAAGGTAATTATTCTCAGTAACACAAGATATGATATATGTATGACATTAAAAGGAAAAGGTAATCACTGTTAGTAACACAAGATATAGTAACAATAAGAAATTTCAAGTTTAACAAGTATCATAGTGATCTAAATGTCTTAGAATTATGCTAATAAATTAAAAGAAGAAAAAAAAAAGAAAGTAATGAGAAAAACAATCTTAAGAAACCTTTAATGGAAAGAGGTAAAGGAAAACATCACATTCGAACATTCAATAACTTAAGCACATATTTCACTTGAAAAAAAAAAAAGAAATGGGGATATTAGCCATGTAATATGAAAACAAAATTCGATCATCAATTTTGTTCTGTTCTAGATATATCACAACAAGAGAACTCTACAAAGTACAACCAATGAGTTTCATCAATACTGAAAATGTAAGGTTCATTCTAGTAAAAGGCTAGGAAAACAAAACATACCATCAAATCCTCAAACTGTAGAAGATACCAAGCTCGAATTGTATATTCAACTCTCTTGCAAAGCTTCAAAAATTTAGCCAGGTCAGAACTGTGTTCTGCATATTAATAAACAATGCAATGAGGTCCAGTCAACCCAATCTATGCGAGTATCACTCAAAGTAGTCTTAAATTTTCAATTACCTCTTTGAATCGTTACTTATTTCTTGAAGAAGTGTGTTGGTGGTGGTGGTGGTGGTGGTGGTGGTGTTGGTGGGTGAGGGTGAGGGTGAGGGTGGTAGTGTGGTGATGGTGGTGGTGGGGTGAGGGTGGTGTTGGTAGTGTTGAAATTTGTCTCAACAAACGGCTGTTGATTAAAGCAATGATTCCGACTGTGGCAATAAAATATAGACGAATATAATGGAAAAGAGAAACATACCATCTATACGTAACTGATGTATGTCAGATATCTTGATCCAATCTGTCCCTTTCTCCTTGTCAAACCATTCTTTAAGCAAACAAGTGCTAATCAAATAACTGTGAAAAGTCACTAAAAAGCAACTAAAGCAGAAAAGGGAAAACTCACAATTTAGAAGGCAAGAACTAATTTCTGAAGAAACCCAAATCAATTGGTGGTGGTGGGGTGAGGGTGGTGGCAGTGTGGTGTTGGTGTTGGTGGCGGGATGAGAGTGGTGGTGGTAGTGTGGTGTTGGTGGGGTGAGGGAGGTAGTAGTGTGGTGTCGGTGGGGTGGGGTGAGGGTGGTAAGTGTTGGTGGTGGGGTGAGGGTGAGGGTGGTGTGGTGTTGATGGTGGTGGGATAAGGCATATGATGATATAAATATATTTTCTGATGATGAATAAGAAATGGAAAACACATAGCCAAGTAAGTTCTTACCCATATTCACAGATTAAAATAAAATTCTTAAACTGAAGTAGCATCAGATACATACAGCAAAAAAAAAAAAGAATTGAGAAGAAACAAATACCTGTAAGTTGTGAAAGTGAAAAACTTGTTTGTAGTTCCTGGGAAATCCTTCATTTTCACCACCACCCCAACTCCCAAGAAAGATTTAAGTTCCTTGAATGAAAAGAGGAAAGAAAAACAATATCCAAAATCATCAAAAAAAAAAATGGAAGAAATCATCATTAAAGAAGAAAGAATATGCCAATCCACTCTTGAAAAACAGATGACATACAAGAACCAACTAGGATAGAAGAACAAGAAATATATCTCAGTACCAAAAGTATTAACATCACCTAGTCTTCAGAGGTAAAGATGAAACCTGACAAGATTAATAGATTAAAAATAGAAAGAAAAAAAAAGAGTCAGTAATGTAAAGAATCAAAGATGACTCTTTCTTCTAACTTAGTCATCCATAACAAGAAACAGAGAATTCAAATTAGGGTTTAACACTGTACAAAACAGATGATCTTCCTCCAGTAACTTTGCGAGCTAGATGCTCCTGGCCCTTGGACGCAAGGGTCGATCTGTACCGTGGATGATCAGTCCCATAATCTGAAATCAAAATTAGCAGATTAAATCATAATCACAATGAAACTCACACTAAACAAAATCAACAACTGGTGAAACAAAACGGAAAGCAAGCGCCAAAACGGATAGAACTGCAATCAAAACCCTAGGAAAACGACAATTCTTTTCCTCGAAAAAAAATTCTAGGTTGCTTGAGAAATCTGATATCGAATCCGCCTATTTTCCTCCATGCCTAACATTTCCATTTACAATGTCTATCACCTCTTTGCTTCCCCAGACCACGAAGCTTGAGCCATCCATTAACTTTTTTCTCTCGTAAGAACGCATTTAGCACACAAAACACAAAGCAAACCCTCATTGAACTAAAACAAAGCCTACCAGAAGCTAATTTTTTTGGTATTTCCTTAAAGTCCTTTATTAGCAATCCGATATAGAAGACAAGCAAGGAGGAAACGAGCAACAGCAAATAACCTCTCCAAACAAGCAACAAATCGTAGATTTGATGGACCTAGGGTTCCAGTACAACTTCAAACCCGAACTAAAGCAAAATCCATAAGAAATTAAAAAAAGAAGTAATAGATTGAATGGAAAACCGAAGAGTATAAAAAACCCTAAATGGACGAATAGCACAGTGCAGACCTTTAGATGCAGTAACTAAACATCAAATCCACATAGATTTAACCGAATAACCAAAATGCCACTAGCTGAATATCAAATCCTCATAGATTTAACCTAAATTTTAGCAGTAAAATTTACAAAAAATAAAAATAAAAAATAAATAACAAAAACTAACCTAGAGAGAGAAGTGAGGGCATCGAGTTGACAGCGACGGCGACCTAGGTGTGGGTGTCGGTGTAGTGACCCTGACCCCGCTCTTTAATTTAATGATTAAATCCTATTTAATCATCTAAATGAACTTTAGGATTTAATTGTTAGAAGATTGGCTGAATTGGACTAAAGTGTAATTAACTTGAATTATGGGGGATTTATGATATCAGGAGATTTGGGCTTGGGCCCCAAAGCTTGAGTTGTAATGGACCATGGGCAGGTCGTTTGGCCCATAGAAAGGAGGCGAGGATACCTCAATGATTTCACAATTTTTGAATCAATTGGTGTGGTGGGAAATCCCCGCTAACTCCACAATTCCTACATACAAGGCAGTGGAAAGTAACCAACATCCTAAGGAAGAAGCTTGAACCAAAGGAGGAAGAAGAAATGAAGGATTTTGCAGAAATTTCTAGAGAATGAAGAAGGAGAAGAAGAGGGAAAGCAAAAAAGTAAACCTTTTGCAAGAGATCCTTGGTGTGGAAGTTCAACAAAATCCAAGCTTGGCAAGAGGTAGGGATTTCCTTAGTTCTACGGTAGGCATGTTCATAGAATATAATAATGCTATAGTATAATGCATATAGGATCATGGTGTTGTATGTGGTTGAATTAAGCATGTAATCCATGATTTCTCTATGTTGTATGAAGAACATGATTATAATTGTTGAATTATGAAATTTATGAACTTTGATTCATGAGAATTTGGAAAATTTATCATGTTAAATTGGTTTATAATGGTGTAAATCATAATTTTAGTGTTTAAAAATGTCAAATTTGAGTATATGGAAGATTGGGCACAAAGCCCTAGAGAGAAAATACAAATTTGGGCTGAGATTGCATGCTCGGTAGGAAGCTCAGTAGCTGCCAAGGTCACCTTCCGAGTAGTGCAAAGTCTCGGGCTCTACTACCGAGTCTCGGCAACTACCGAGGCTACTGCCGAGGAGCTTCGATAGGTAGCTCGGCAGCTACTGAGCACCTATCGAGCTCCAAAGGTGATGAAATTTCATAGGAAGCCCCATGATGGTATTTGTAGTGTTTGTTTGGTCTTGGTTTGTGTGCGAAGTGCCTGTGTAAGATTTTGTGCAATAAAATATGTAAACTTTCTAGTTTTCAACATGAACTGACTGTGTGTGGTGTGACCTTACATGCCAATGTGAATTTGAGTGGTTGTATCATGACATTACTATGTGGTATGAAGTTAGGGTGTACAATGATCCTAGTTTGGAAAATTGTTGTGTGTATAGTATGTGGGTCATATGTATGCCATCTGATTTTAATGAAGTGTTTGAGAGTGATGCTAGAGGTACTCACTGGTGAACCTTTTATCATGTGTGACACAAGATGTTTATGTTGATTTTTTTTTTGTGAAGGTGAATTTCCTACCAAGGGTACATCCCGAAAGGAAAGAGGGCAGATTTCCTGCCTAGAGTACCACCCCCTGAAAGGAAAAAGGGCAGATTTTCTGCCTAGGGTACCATCCCCTAAAAGGAAAGATGACGGATTTCTTGCCTAGGGTACCATCCCCTGAAAGGAAAGAGGGTGAATTTCCTGCCTTGGGTATTATCCCCTGAAAGGAAAGAGAGTTGATTTCCTACCTTGGGTATTATCCCTTGAAACGAAAGAGTGGCATTCTCTACCTTGGGTTTTATCCGCTAAAGAAATGATTACTAACAGTTACATGGTCGTGGTGGCATATTCTTGGGACAGAGTTTCCTGGAGGATATGTGGATGGAATTCATGCTTGGGCTTGACCTAACAACCTTGCATACTTTCATCATATCATACAAAATAATGCATCACCTCACATCATACAAAGCAATGCATCACCGCATGTCATACAACATAATGCATCACCTCAGATCATACATCATAATACACTTCATACACACCCACTATTCATAATGCACGACTTTCATTATTTATCGAGTTGTAATATGGTTATATTGTGTAGTAAATTGTTGAGTGTTATGGAAGAAGAACATATGCACGAAGTTGTGGTTTTAGCATGACTAGGTCATGGCTGTTGAATCTGAATTATGTTATGCTTGATGTTAATCATGAGAATATGAGAAATTGTGTTTATATAAGTAAAGAATGTGAATTAGATTATAAGCATAATAAGGACAATGTGAGTGAATTACCTATGTGTTCTGCGAGAATTGTATGAATAAACTATTTTATTATATGGCTATGAAAGTATCTACTGTCGTGCTTTGGAATTTTCCTATTGAACTTCTAAGCTCACCCCTATGTTGAAACAGGTGAATTCCTCGAGTGAAGTGAACCTTAGCTGGATGGACTCTGGAGTTATGGATATGTTTATGAACTATGTTTATTTCACCTTTTACCCCATGTGGGTAGTACTGCTGTAATATTTTAGATGTCATTGGTTATCTTGTAACGATACTTGTTAAAGTTTTAATTTTATCAGACATCCGCTGGTTTGTTTAGTTATGCTCTGTGGAACCATGGGATTGGTTTTGTATATGTTGGATTTGGTAGCCACATGTATTATGTGGATCCAAAGGTTAATCCCTTGAAATCGTCGAGGATCCATATCTCGGATTTGGGGTGTGACAGATTGGTATCAGAGCTCTAGGTTTTAGGTTACCTAGGGTGGAGAGAATCTTAGAAGGATATTGTGAAATCCTAGGACAAGAACATAGAAACGTGTTAACTTAGGATCAACATTTGGGAATTAACTGAAGTGTGTTGCTTATAGAAATTTATTATGTAATATGTGACTGTTTGGTGTGGTGTGCTTATCTGTCTATGTATGAATGTAAGTGTATACATATGTAATTACATAGAAATATTGTGTGTCAAGCTTAGAGACTTGTTACATGAGTGTAGATGGCTGGAGTTAGAAGAAACCAAACAGCTAGTGAGGGTTCATCACGAGGCGATGTCGATCCTTAATATGCTCTAGTGATATTCAACCTTGCTGAACTCAATTAGTACCTTCAGCTTCTTCGTCTTGTTGTTGTTATGTGGCTTAGACTTTTGCTTCTTGAGTTTGTTGCTATAGTTTATTTGGTAATCGGCAATTTTCTTGACGATGTCCCCTTCTTCCGTAGTTGCAACATCTCGGGCGTTTCTTACCAATGCTCTGAGTGTTCATTGATTCATGTGATGAGTTTCGTTGTTGGTCCTTTTGAGGCAAATCTTGGAGTACTCCCTTGTTCTTGTGTCTTTCGAACTTTCAGCAAATCAGTTTGTTAGGTTCTGGGTTTACTTTCCCTCTTAATGTTCTTTTGTGTTTCAAATTGTTGATGCATTACTAGTACTCTTGCTTGTTGTTGTTGTATCATAGAGGTTATCTGTCCCATAGCTTGGAGAATTCCAGTAAGTTGTAGGTTCTAATTGTCCTCATCACTTGTTGTTGGTGCACTCGTATCCACACTACCTCTTCTTCTACTGGCCATTGCTAATCAACTAAGTACCTGTAGAAAGAGAAGATAACATCTGATTCTTATCATGAACTAAAATCCCAGATTGTTAGTATTTCACACAGTACACAAAAAAATTTGAAATATCAACACCTTGAAAACTTTTTAAACATCGGCCATCAAAAATTTTTTGAATACGATTTAAAACATGAAAAACTTAGGCTCTGATACCACTTTTGGTTAGGGCACAGAAAACTTAGGCTATGATACCACTTTTGTCACATCCCAAACTTAGGGAAAATTCACGTGGGAATCCCTTAGGTTCGAAATATGACTCTCACCCTAATTTACATCAGGAGTGGAAATAATATAAAGCCAAACCATAGGAAATAATATAAAACTTCTAGAATAATCTTTATTAAAAATAATCAAATAAAACTAAGTCTATTACATCCGAAATAAACTAATTAAATCACAACGAAAAACAAATAGAAATATCCTATTCTCATGCTTCAAATCAAATCCCTATTAACTAACATATTTAATAATCAATTACATAATTCTAAATAAATAACCCTATTACATATTCAACTAAAAATAAGCAAACAGATCATAATTATAGCTAATGTCTTCATCTTTGACTTGGTTTCCATCTTGATCACTATGGTCATGTGGTCCACTAACTAAAGATCCTGAAATGGTTATGCTCAAAGGCGTCAGCTAAACTTAGCTCGGTAAATAAGTCATTAAACCATATTTAAGATTGAAGTAGGTTCAAAGCCACTCTCCAATGATAATCCATAGACTAAACAACAATACATGCAATAATATGAAATATGATATGATCATAAGATATGCAATGTGAATGCAACGTTTCGGTTCAATTATTAATGAATGCAATGCATGCTCATGCAACAATGAATGGGTAATCACCAAGTGTGATTCAGGCAAAAACATAGGTTATGCAAATATGCATGCTGTTTGGAATTTCGACCAAGAGGGCACAATTCCCCAACTTATTTTCGGTCACAGGAATATAACCAAGGCATCAAAAAATAGGACTAAAACCTCAGTGAGTCATACACTGCCCGAATGCCAACAAAATGTTACTCAGCATCTGTTACGTATAATACGCTATCGAGATGATAATAATAATGTGGTATATTGGGATCGCGACTCCCTTATCCTATGCAAATTAGTCCATCCGAGACTTCCTCACTATATCATGATATTCAGATCACGATAACTCTCGATTAAATCATAAACTTCAACCTATGTGAAGATATGATGGTATAGTCAAGCACAAGACCAGATTACGGTCAATAGTGCAATAGTGAAATTGCTCAAAATAATCAATATGAATGTATAAGTCATGGTATATGCTCCATGGTATTAAAAATTATGTCATCATGATTAACATATGATAAAACACATAAAATTATCAATCAGTCATCCAAATTTGAAACTAATCCATCACACAAAATCCATCAAACAGACCCAAGCTAGTTGCCAGGACAGTTTTGTCAACCTAACCGGCAAGCCGGTTATGTCCGGCAAGCTAACCAAATTGGGCATTGACTGACCGGCAAGGTAACCGGCACACAGGTCGGCCACTGGCAGTCTAAACAGTGGGTTCAATATCAATACACAGGGTTAAAAAGGCTGACATGCAGGCTAACCGGTACATCGGTTGGCCACCGGCAGTCTAAACAGAAGCACACCATGAGGTCACACTGTGGCCCAGTAGTCTAACCAGTACACTAGTTGCCCATCGATAGCCTAAATAGTGCCACCAAAACACACAATGGAGAATCTGACACTCTAACCGGTACATCGGTAGGCTGCCAGATGCCCTTTGGGTTCACCAGTAGGCTAACCGGTACACCGGTAGCCTGCCGGTTCACCCAAAAACCAGCAAACTTCACAAAGGTTGTATTTTCAATCATTTTTAATCAAAACTTCCTTCTAACACTCATATTAAAATTATATTTCGACCAAAACCAATCAATAATAACAAAAAAATAAACTTATCTTTGCTATGATGTTGATGCTCAAATTCTAATATTTTAGAGTTTAATTATCATATTTTCATTAAGAACTTCAGTGCTATGTCATATTCAATGAATATGGCATCTCACCTAGATTCAAATCGTAAATAAAGAATAATTGAATTACTTACCTTGGCTTGCTTGTTGGATCTTCTTCCTCTTTACCTTAGTTCAAGTTCTGAACTTCTTCTCCAAGCTCCTAAAGCTCCCGCAGACTTCTTCTCTCTCTCTCCCTCTCTTGGAATATGGTTCACACGTCTACCCCTAGTGTTCTTATAGATTTCCTATAGTTTCCTATTTAGTCTCGGAGTATTATCTAAGTTGTATTATGTTTTAGTTTATAGCCCTTAGATTATGATTAGTTTAATGCTAGCCTTTAGATTAAAGTGTCCTAGTTCTAGATGAATTAATCATTGGTTTTATCATACTTTAATCCTATTCAGATTTAAAGTCTCTTCCTTTTAATCCTAACCATTAGATTAATCTAAGTGTTCCTACAAAATCTTAACCATTGATTTTAGGTATCCTAGTCATAATTGGATTACTTATCTAATCTTAATCCTATTTAGCTTAGGATTGCTTATCTACCCTTAGATTAGATTAATATGTTCCTACACAATCCTGAACCTTGATTAAAGTGTCTTAATTGTGGTAGATTAATTATCTAATCTAGTTCCTTATTGGTCTAGGATTTGTTCTTAATTCTCTAATTAATCCTAGTCGTTAATATAGTTTAGTTAAATTATAGCTTTAGATCTAGGTTCCTACTTGTAGTTAAATTAATATTCATCTTCTTTCAATTACTAAGTCCTATCTTAATTAGAATCTTTATTATTCTCATTAGTGTCCTAGTCTTACTAGTCCTTAATTATCTTATTTAATGTATGCTTCATTCTTAAGCTATTTCGGATTCCTAATCAAACTCTAACTTAAGTTTTTAGAAGGTATTAATTAAAAACGAATTTATTATATTTTAAGTTTAATTTGTTGATTTGGGCCTTAAGAATAACTTAATCCCAATAAGCTAATTAATTAATTAAGGTACATACTTAATCACTTAAGCCCAATTAAAGTTTATAAGCCCAATTCCTTTTAATTAAGCCCACGACTAATTAATTAAGCCCAATACTTAATTAATTAAGCCTTAAACAATATATTATGTTTTGATTTGTGATCATGCAAGGTCTTCATATAATAATATAGATTAAGATAAGTATATAGTTATTATATAAGTGTTTAAGGATATAGTTTATTTTATAATTCTATCAAATTATGATTGTAGCTTTAAAAAAATAATTTTCTACTTTAATTTTTCATGTTATTACACTAGGAATGAAGGAGGGTTGTCCTGGATGGAAATATTTAAGAAGTTCGCACCACCATCTTTTGATGGTAGGGGAGAACCGATGTAAGCTGAAGAGTGGATGCAGGAACTTGAGAAGATGTTCCGAGCAATGGACTATCCGGCTGATCAGAAGGTTCGTCTAGTTGCGTTCATGTTGAAGAAGGAAGCCTACCATTGGTGGGAAATGGTTGAAAGGACACGGGGAGAAGTGAATGATTGGGAAGAATTCAAGAGGTAGTTCTACGAGACCTACTTCCCTAGCAGCTACAAGCGGGCTAAGGCTGTGGAATTCCATAAACTTGAGCAGGGTTCTCACACTGTGAGTCAGTATGAAGGCCAATTTGCAATGCTCTCTCGTTTTGCACCTCACATGGTAGCTCAGGAGGAGGAAAAGGCTGTGAAATTTGAGGAAGGACTGAGGCCAAACATCAGGTCTAAGGTTATTGCATTGGGGTTTAAGACTTATACCCAATTCCTTGATTGTGCATGCAGGGTGGAAAGGGACAATGATCATAATGACCAGCAGAGGGATACTTTCTGTGCAGACAAGGGGAGGTTCCAGTCCCATCAGCAAAGGGGAGATAAGAGAACCAACAGAGGGGAGAGAAGAGAACCAGGACAGATAACTATCCAAGGGAAATTGTGGCTAAACCAGCTGTAATTGTTGGAGCTCCTATTGCTGCCCCATACTTCCAGTAACGACCTCCTGCAACCTGCTTCTATTGTAGTAAAACCGGGCATATCAAGAAGGATTTTCGCAAGAGGATCCAACTAGACGGCCAAGGACAGGGAATGGACCGTTGACCACCACCTTGAGGGCAAGTTCATGCCTAGACTGACGGGACAATTCCGGGGGATGACGGGGCCACTAATGCCGTAGTGGAAGGTACACTCACATTCTTTCCACTCTAGCTAATGTATTGTTTGATTCGAGTGCCACACATTCATTCATCTCAGCACATTTTATGCATACTTTGGGAATTAGATCATCAACTATGAGTAACCCTTATGTATAGCAAACCCAGTCGGAGCAACAGTCACACTTAGCCAAATCTTTTTGGATTGTGTTGTGAGGGTAGGAAATCTTAATCTTGAAGCTGATTTGGTGGTGTTAACCATGTCGGACTTTGACATTATCT